>CM049393.1:7691168-7713668 GCA_026937815.1 Etheostoma perlongum | reverse complement strand
CAGCTACAGTGTTAGTTGTAAGAAAATATCAGGAGAAAACGGCAAATTAAAATGTACCTCATTCTTTTTTTTTTTTTTTTAAGTGGTGCCTTTTAGGGCTGCACGATTATGGCCAAAATGATAATCACGATTATTCTCACGATTATTTGTTGATTTTAACCAAAACAACTTTTATTGTCACATAGGCTAATTATAACTGCTTTCACATCCATATAATGTTACATTCTTCTTACATACAGCTGCAACACATGTAAATGAGCAGACAGGGCTTTACGGAGCGGTAGATACGCTATGCAAAACAAACCGGAAAATGACGCTTTAAAAAAGAAATAATAATCGCTCGATCACGCAAATTTGATCGTGGGAAGTCAAAATTGTGATCGTGATTGTTGGAGCCATTACAACACTTTGTTTTGTTTATATATCATGTATAAATTCTGCAATTTTATGTTTGATCACTGGGTGGCGCATTGCCTTGGAAGGCATACAGGTGATCAGCCCCAGGTACACAGGTGTGGGGAGAAACGGGGGAAGCAGACAGCTTTTCACCGTGTTAGTGCGTGTCGTTTCGAGGTTTGAATTTGACAAAAGGGAAAATAAATGGGTCACAGGACCGAAATGCAGACAGTACGTGTGGACGTTGATTATTGGCACGCAGAACACGCGTCCACGCAGGTTCTCCCCTGATCCCACCGCTGTGGCCTAATGTAGGAGATAGATAGTAGATAAGAGACTCTACAGTGATTAAAATTTGATTAATTGTGCAGCCCTAGTGCCATTTACGTTCAATTCAATGTTCAATTTGTTCAATAAAAAAATGTAAAAAACGTTTTATTGTTTTAAATTCAACAAGCAATTTGTTGTGATTCAGAAGAATACTGAACGCAACAGAACTGATGATGAAGTAATAATATATATATATATATATATTGCATATTTTCCTCATATCGTGCAGCCCTAGTTGTGAAGGAGGAGGAAGCGTGTCTTACCTTCGGGCTTTGGGGCTCTGCGGTGTCTCCTTCCGGACTCCGTACAGCTGGATGTTGCTGATCTGATGGAATTTGAGGAAGCTTGGTGCACTCCAGCGGACGATCACGGACGACTCGAAGAAGTACGCTCGGCTCTGCTCTATCGTGATCTCCCGCCCGTTACAATTACACACCATCAGCTCCCAGCTCACATTCAGGTTTCTGGAAACAAAACAAAAAAACACACATCGGAATTAACCAGATGTCACTGGTGTGTAGCGTTTTTAAGTTCTCACCTTTTTCATATATATGATAATTTGATTCTTTACCATGGGAACCACCCCGAAGAAAGTGAAAACGGGATTTAGACAACAACAAAAGTTTAACCTCAGAGATTTGAAGTTTTGGCTGCTGAACAACCTTTTAATACAAAAAAGCAGACCAAATACATTTGATCTTTTCCAAATGTCCATTTCATTACAGTGCCATATTTATTTAAACTTATCTCCTTTCACACAATGGGTATTCAAGCCATTTTATATATGCATACAGTTGCTCTGCGGACTGACCCGTGCAGCAGTGTTGCCAAGCCTGCTTATTATAAGCGACTTTGGGCTTGTTTTTCTGTAAAGTCGCTTACAAATATTGGTGGTGTTTGACCCGAGGGGGTCCCGAAGGTGAAGACAACAGTAGGGTTAAAAAAATATATATATAAATTGAAAATGTATTGGAATCATGACCCCTAAAATACTGTGGATTTAAAGAATCGTGATTCCCCCCCCCGGCATCAAATGCCACACAGAGGCAAAGTGAATTTGAAGTGAAGTTTAAAAAATAAAACACCACGAAAAAGGATCCTAAATGTGATGAAGGAATAATTCAGCCAGACTCCCTCTCGTACCTGAGGACCCTCTCCGTCTGCCGTGGTAAGCCGGTGTACGGGCTGTTGTCGTGTCTCAGCTCTCTCCACCACTTGTTCACTTCCTGTCCAGCGAGGGTCCTGAAGTACATCTTCTTCCAGTGGCCCGGCGACCGATCCGCTGCCTCCGCCGGGTCGACCTTCTGCGCCACGTCACCTGCCAACGACTTGGGCGTCCACGTTTGACTCCCGAACTCTGACATGTAAATCTTATGCCACACGGCGCTGCGGTGAAGTACAAGTTACACTGTAATCAACGTATTTAACAAGATTACAATAACTATCACTTGTAATTACAAGCTTTTTGGCAGCTGCTAAGTAGTTAAAGCCCTTTGGTTGCATCTGATTTAACCCTTGTGTTGTCTTCCCATCAACTATGAAAAAAAGTTATTGCTTTTTCTGACATTTTTGTCACTTTTTCAATGTTCTGGGTGCTTTTTCTTATGTTTTTCCAAAGTTATTTGGTATGTCTAATGTTGACATTTACAGCTTATTTTCGAAGGTCCATTTTGTGCGATGAAAAAACTGAAAATGGGTCAAATTTGACCAGAGGACAACATGAGGGTTAAAAAAAACAAAAAACAAAAAGACACGCATGCAAACAGCCGCAAGAGACATTTTGCAGTTTGACTTTGGCTACGTTTTCATTTTAAAATGGCGTTTTAAAATAAAAACGGTCTCTGTTCTCATGAGGCATGAATACAAATTTGTTTGGTTCTGATTGGTTGCCAGTTGACAGTGTTTCCTTTAGGATTTATTTGTTTTTGCAGTGGAGGCAGGTCTGTCCGAACTTTACTTCGCCCTCAACAGCTACCGTTGACGCCACAAACACCGGGAATATGTCGCCGATAATTTTCCTTTTCTATGTTTCTCAGCTAAGCTTCATGGTGTCTTGGACTAGCGCTGAAAACTACTTGACAAAAGTCTGGAGTTGACCGAAATATGCATGGTGAAAGCCCCAAGGTGGAGGCTGGGGGTAAGGCCTTGACCATCTGGGGCCAAATTCTCTGGGCGGGCAAAGCAGATAAAGGCGAGGTGACCTTTCCCCTTATGACCTCATAAGGGGCAAGATTCCAGATCGGCCCATCTGAGCTTTCATTTTCTCAAAGGCAGAGCAGGATACCCAGGGCTCGGTTTACACCTATCACCATTTCTAGCCATTGGGGGGCCATAGGCAGAATGGGGGGACTCATATTAATGTAAAAACACCATGGGACATGCTCAGCAGCTGCTAGGATCAACAACAAGGTCAGAAACAGCAGTGATTTGTTCATGATCCATGTTGAATTAACAACCGTAGACGTGGATTGTCTTCTCCCGAAAAAAAAGGTGAAGGACGTGACGAATGAGAGAATGACCTGTTGTGACCCAATAAGACCGAATCAAGGCGTGAACGTGGGTGTCTGCATCATCGTTTCTAAAGATCACCGTTTCTGCCGGACTAAAACGCGAGCCCGGAGTTTTCAAACTAAAATAGGTCAGCAGCGTTTCCGAAAGTCTCTGTTTTAGGAGCTCTGAAACGCTGAAGTAGTGTGGACACAAGGCTTAAACGTAGCAAAGGATCTGCGTTTAAAAACAAAAATGTATTAATATAGTTTGGGTTCAGGAGGCAGACACCGTCTCCACATTTAAGAGTAGGCTTAAGACTTTCCTCTTTGATAAAGCTTATAGCTAGGGCATAGAATTGAATATTGTTAGGGAGTGAGGAGTTGCAGCGTCCGCCTAACCCGGCCCACCTGCTTCTCGTCATAGTTGTCAGATTTATCGATCATATAATCAAGATTATAATAAAACTAGAGGGAGACTTAGCATACAGCCCGATCCGGTTGGGGAGAGTTCTAGCCTGACCAGCCCCTCTCTTTACCCTGTCTCTCTTGGTTATGCTTTGATAAAGCTTATAGCTAGGGCATAGAATTGAATATTGTTATCTTCCTATTTTTTGTGCATCCATGTCCCAGAAATGCTTGTTACTAACCTAGCTCTGGGAAGTCATTCCCCGGAGTCCTTTTGTTCTTTTTCTCCCAGCATGTTTCCTCGGATCAGGGAGGCTCCAAAATCATGGTTGCAGCTGTCGCCATGGTCCCGCTACACGTTCCCTTCCCTGCCACGATCTGCAGTGTCCTGCTGTGCCTTGTAATGCTGCACAGTGCCCTGCTATGCCATGAACTACTACAAAGAACTACTACATACTACTATTTTTTGGGACTGTTATTGCCACTCTTCATTCTAACCCCAACCGGTCGTCAGACTCCGCCTACCAAGAGCCTGGGTCTGGGCCTGGGCCTGGGTCTGGGTCTGTCCGAGGTTTCTTCCCAAAGGGAAGTTTTTCCTCGCCACTGTCGCACTGTTGCTTGCTCTGGAGGAAACTACTAGAACTGTTGGGTCCTTGTAAAGTGTCTTGAGATAACTCTTGTTATGAATTGATACTATAAATAAAATTGAATTGAATTGAATATTAATGTGATGTAGCCTGCAAAGCTAATTTGCTATTAAAGATTTACTACATCTATCTCTACACATTTTATGGGATTAAAAGGTAACACCAGATGCTCTGAAGTAGCTAAAACAATATGCAGGACAGATTTGACTTTTCATTTTAGATATTTTGGTTTAAAGTTGGACTGTGTTGACAGCCTTACTTATCGGTTGCCAGCTGGTAAAAGAGCTTGCTGACGTGGCTGATGCAGGACAGCGTGAAGGGGTCCAGGTACGACAGAATCTTAAGCAGAATCTCAGACGGCAGCCTGGAGAACAAGTAACAAGGCATTACCAAAAACAACTGTGTGACTCCTGTGGCATTTCCTGGGAAAACTGCTGTATTACAGTTTTTTCTCCACTGTATACACACACAAAACATGGAACTATGTACACTACTGTATCACCAACAAGACTCCAGACCATAAAAATATAATTAATCTCATTCTATTTCTATGGTCCAGGCCGCTAGAGAGGAGAGGGGATGGGATGATGAGGAGGAGGAAGGGGTGAGCTAGTCTCGTTTTGTTTGAAAACACTTTGAACGTCACCCAACATTTCTTACAGCACCTTTAAGGTAGAAGCAGTAAATTATTGGTGTTTTGGTGAATGGGAAGGACTGTATATTTGCTGGTTTTTAGAAGGTGTTGCCACCAGGGGGCATCAATTAGAATGCAGATGAGATGTTCCTTTCAGGCGTTTTATTGGAATAAAGGGTGGTTTTGAATGTGTGTGTGGTCTGGTAGTTGCACACACACAATTTAAGAATTTAGCGATAATTACAGCAACACTATTATTTTATCTATATATCTGCACAGTCTTTCGACGCCAGCTCTCTTCCAAGCTTTACCCAAAAAAAAGAAACTTAAGCTGTCTTCTTCGGCGAGCAGCAGAGCGCAGTACCGCTCCTGATTGGCTGATTTTCAGCAACCAGTTTTACCTGCCTGCAGAAGTCGTCCTTTGTCACAATTGGCATATAAAATGATTTAAAGCTGTGGTAGGCACGTTGTTTTTGGCTACACTGGGCAATCACCCAATACTCTTTTAGAATATTGTAATTGAAAGAGGTCTGACAAAAAAAAAAAGGAAAAGAAACTAGACTTCTCTGCACCACATGTTGGCCCTTTGTTCATGGCTTTAGAGACTTTGGCCAATCACAGGTCATTTCAGAAGGAGAGAGAGAGAGTTCCTATTGGCTGCTCTGCATTGCCTGTGCAACACTTTTCAAATCAAGTTGCTAACCAGCTGAACCAATCGGTGGACCAATGAACAATGCCAATCAATGTGTTCGTAAATCACCTAGACAAATATTTCCCAGGTATATGTGCAGCAGTGTTGCCAAGCCTGCTTATTATAAGCGACTTTGGGCTTGTTTTTCTGTAAAGTCGCTTACAAATATTGGTGGTCGTGTTTTTTTGGGCTTGTTACTAAAGTGGAGTTGCTTATTTGGGCTTGTTCCCAGCAGATATTTTCTATATGTTATTTAAAGTAGGAGTTTGTCTTGCCTGTTTCCTCGGTCCCGCCCCTTTCCACATACACACTGGAGACAGCAGAGTTATTTCCCGCCCACTTCCTGCTTCTAATTGGCTCTGACCCAGATGGGAACGAGTACTAGCCAATCAGAGGCAGAGCAGGGCAGTCTGTTGTTTTCTGGTTAGGAGAATGTGCGAGTAGACTGATGGTGACTGGACTGTAGGAGGAATAAATGCCCGGGATAAAGTGGGTGAAATACAGGAATAAATATAACAGACTAGGAGAAAGAGAAAGGAGCAAAAGAATGGATTCAACCCGTTGAACAACTCAAAATCACTGAAAAAAAGTGTCTATTTGATATCCCATCAGTTTTCTAATGCTAAATAATGTTAAAAGCTGGTTTAACTCCCTCCCTCATTGTCCTGAAGCTCCGTGCACACAGTTTATTTTTCTCTTCCAGGCTAGGGTGACCAGACGTCCCCGGTTTCCGGGGACAGTCCCCGATTTTGGTGACCTGTCCCCGGCTGGATCTGTCCCCGGAAATGTCCCCGGTTTCCACTGTGACCGACAGACCCGAAATTGGAATGAAAGAAAGAAAACTCTGACCAAACGGAGCCGATCGAGCAGCGCTGCTCAGAGCTCAGAGATGTTTTAGAAAGCCGTATTTTACCATGCTAAAATCACTGATTATTTACATGGAGTCTGGTGGAGATATGCTGCTCTATACATGCTAAAATCACTGATTATTTACATGGAGTCTGGTGGAGATATGCTGCTCTATACACGCTAAAATCACTGATTATTTACATGGAGTCTGGTGGAGATATGCTGCTCTATACATGCTAAAATCACTGATTATTTACATGGAGTCTGGTGGAGATATGCTGCTCTATACACGCTAAAATCACTGATTATTTACATGGAGTCTGGTGGAGATATGCTACTCTATACACACTAAAATCACTGATTATTTACATGGAGTCTGGTGGAGATATGCTGCTCTATACACACTAAAATCACTGATTATTTACATGGAGTCTGGTGGAGATATGCTGCTCTATACACACTAAAATCACTGATTATTTACATGGAGTCTGGTGGAGATATGCTGCTCTATACACACTAAAATCACTGATTATTTACATGGAGTCTGGTGGGTTTAGCCAACACAATTTTGCAGACTTTTACGTTTTAAAAAAGGATCTTAATCTTTAACAGAAAGGTCAGCCTCCTTAGAAATCCTTTCCATAATGTTATCAGACACTTAGAATATTAATCTGAGTCTGTCAGCAGCAAAACGAGCACTTTATGAACGTAAATACAAGCTGGACAATTCTCCCATTAACTTCCATTGTAGCTTGTTTCTCTGCTGCCGACTGCAGCGATCTCGTTTCATACTGCATCAATGTCAAAGGAACATCTTTCCTCAATAGTTTATATTGTATCCGATACTCAGCTCTAGGTCTAGTGTCCCCGTTTTAAGTTTTACAAAAATTAAAAACACGATGTGTTTTGGAGGTATTTACGCTTCTGAGCGTCTGGTCACCTTAATCTTGAAGGTACATTTCTGCACCTTCCATTGTACAGTGTGGACTTTCTGAGGTGTAAGGTACATATTTGTACCTTTAAGGTACATTATTGATCCTCAGAGGTGTAATATTGTCCCTTAGAAGGTACAAACAGGCAGGGCTGTAGTCAAGACCACCTTAGTCGAGTCCAAGACAAGTCCAAGACCAGGACTAGTCGAGTCGGAAAATCTTTCCTCAATAGTTTATATTGTATCCGATACTCAGCTCTAGGTCTAGTGTCCCCGTTTTAAGTTTTACAAAAATTAAAAACACGATGTGTTTTGGAGGTATTTACGCTTCTGAGCGTCTGGTCACCTTAATCTTGAAGGTACATTTCTGCACCTTCCATTGTACAGTGTGGACTTTCTGAGGTGTAAGGTACATATTTGTACCTTTAAGGTACATTATTGATCCTCAGAGGTGTAATATTGTCCCTTAGAAGGTACAAACAGGCAGGGCTGTAGTCAAGACCACCTTAGTCGAGTCCAAGACAAGTCCAAGACCAGGACTAGTCGAGTCGGAAAATCTTTCCTCAATAGTTTATATTGTATCCGATACTCAGCTCTAGGTATAGTGTTCCCATTTTAAGTTTTACAAAATTAAAAACATGACCTGTTTTAGAGGAATTTACGCTTCTGAGCTGAAAATGTCCCCGGATTTTGTCTGAGAAATCTGGTCCACTTATTCCAGGATCCTAGGGGGGCTCCGTAGAAAAAGGTCGCTTGTTTTGGGCCTGGTTGCGTATTTGTCTCGCGAGATCTGGCAACACTGACCCCAACCTGCTTCCCGGGTCTTGGCTTGGCCATAGTGGAGTTTAACACTAATCTGCATGTATGCCTATTTTCCAATTAGCTTTTTCTTCACAAAATTCACCATGACAACAATTGGGTAGCCTATAAAATGCCATGTCGTTTTAAATTTGTATGGGACAATAAAGTTACACTTATACGAAATAGGCGGTTGGTGACAGTTAATGGCGACAGTTAGCATCAGCTAGCTAACGTTAGCTTACCTGTCCAATAGGTTTTCCTTGGATGGAGAAGATATTTTGGGAGAACTTGCTTTATTCCCCGTTGGCCTCGGTTGTGGAGAGCTTAGGATACAAATACAGATAAAAATGTAAAGTGAAATCCTTCAAAGAACCGTAAACAAAGCGTCCGTGCTAACCACCCCGTCACCTGGGACTATTCCCGCTAACCGAGCTCGGCGCTGCCTTCGGTCGTCTCTCTCTCGTCTTCCCGCCCGTTTGACCCGATTGTATCCCGCCCGGACTCGGGTTTCCTCGACCACGAACCGGCCGTCGTCTACCCAGAGCCGGCTGGGTGAGTTTCTTCTCCAAAGACTCCTGGAAACTCCGAAAAAACTCCCCTCTTCCAGCCGCCATTACGGACTTGACGAGTTACCAGTCCATCTTCCACCCCTAGCACGGCGAGGACATGCCCCGCCTTCCCTGGTTTCTGATTGGCTAGATGTGTCACGACAGGGCAGAGTGGGCCAATTAGCGGCACACGGTGTAAATGTATTTGTTTTATGGGTTTTATTTGTTTAATTGTAGTTTATATTAGTGCAAAATAAGAAAAGTTTCTCCAAATTTGTTTGTTTATGTGACTTAAATAATATATTAAGAATCTCAAACTTTCAAACACAAAACTTTATACGTCATAGAAGAATAATGCATGTTTTTTTAATTTAAACTTTTACGTTTTTAATATTAACACTACTCACATTGAAGCCATTTTATTGTTTATATGTTTTATTATATCAAGTTGTAGCCGTAAATGCTGTAGTCTATATTTTTAATGTTTTTTTTCAATAAAATGTGTTGAAAAATGAATAAAAAAACAAAAAAACAATCTTAATTTAATTAATTAGGTTGTCAACTGCATAGTCAGCCCGCTAGATGGCAGTGTAGTATTGTCTTAAATACAAAAGACAAGATATTAATAAATAAAAACAATAAAAGTCATTAATGTAAATAGAGAATAATATAAACCATTCACAAATAAAGTGCAAATCAATGAGAGCCGCTTTAACTGAACTTCATGATATTTTTGCACAATTCACACGGCCTCAAGAAGTATTTTTGTTACACATTTTGATTGATGAATTTTTAAACCGGTTTAATCTGCAGAATTCAAAATCATTTTGCATTTAACCACACACACACACACACACACACACACACACACACACACACAAAAAAAGCAACATAGGAAAGACGTTGTTTTGATTTTAGGGTGAACTGTCCCTTTAAGCCTCTTCCAGCCATTTGAACAATAAGGTGAAATATGATGCGTCGTTCAGCCAAAATGATGCTTTAACGACCAAATGTTTTCCCCCTATTTTAACATAGGGGGGTGTATACTTATGCCCCTGTATTTTAACATAGGGGGTGTATACTTATGCCCCCTGTATTTTAACATAGGGGTGTATACTTATGCCCCCTGTATTTTAACATAGGGGTGTATACTTATGCCCCCTGTATTTTAACATAGGGGGTATACTTATGCCCTGTATA
Source organism: Etheostoma perlongum (assembly GCA_026937815.1). Classification (NCBI taxonomy): domain Eukaryota; kingdom Metazoa; phylum Chordata; class Actinopteri; order Perciformes; family Percidae; genus Etheostoma; species Etheostoma perlongum. The sequence continues at coordinate 7,703,747 of CM049393.1, read as the reverse complement.
CTTATGCCCCTGTATTTTAACATAGGGGGTGTATACTTATGCCCCCTGTATTTTAACATAGGGGGTGTATACTTATGCCCCTGTATTTTAACATAGGGGGTGTATACTTATGCCCCTGTATTTTAACATAGGGGGTGTATACTTATGCCCCTGTATTTTAACATAGGGGTGTATACTTATGCCCCCTGTATTTTAACATAGGGGGTGTATACTTATGCCCCTGTATTTTAACATAGGGGGTGTATACTTATGCCCCCTGTATTTTAACATAGGGGGTGTATACTTATGCCCCCTGTATTTTAACATAGGGGTGTATACTTATGCCCCTGTATTTTAACATAGGGGGTGTATACTTATGCCCCTGTATTTTAACATAGGGGGTGTATACTTATGCCCCCTGTATTTTAACATAGGGGGGTGTATACTTATGCCCTGTATTTTAACATAGGGGGTGTATACTTATGCCCCTGTATTTTAACATAGGGGGTGTATATACTTATGCCCCCTGTATTTTAACATAGGGGGGTGTATACTTATGCCCCTGTATTTTTAACATGTATTTTGCCCCTGTAAACATAGGGGGTGTATACTTATGCCCCCTGTATTTTAACATAGGGGGTGTATACTATACCCCCCTGTATTTTAACATATGCCCCCTGTATTTTAACATATAGGGGTGTATACTTATGCCCCTGTATTTTAACATAGGGGGTGTATACTTATGCCCCTGTATTTTAACATAGGGGGTGTATACTTATGCCCCTGTATTTTAACATAGGGGGTGTATACTTATGCCCCCTGTATTTTAACATAGGGGGTGTATACTTATGCCCCCTGTATTTTAACATAGGGGGTGTATACTTATGCCCCTGTATTTTAACATAGGGGGTGTATACTTATGCCCCTGTATTTTAACATAGGGGGGTGTATACTTATACCCCCTGTATTTTAAGGAAGAACATTTATTTATTTATGACACATTATTCATTCACAAAACAAAATTGGTGTCCTTAAAGGTCGGGGTTTTACCTATTTTTTTAATTAAGGCATTAAGAAAAAAAATTTTAAAAACATGATTTTTTGTATTCCTCTTTTAGTCAACTTAAGCATGGGCATGTATACTTATGCCCTGTATTTTAACATTGGGAGCAACGATGCTCCCTGTAAACAAAAATTCCTCCCCTGTATTTTAACATAGTGTCCTCATACCTGGCAAATAAAGCCGATTCTGATTCTGAAAGATTCTTTAAAAACACTTTTTGCCAGAGGCACTGTGAAGCGGCTGGAGAGAGGGTGTGTACTATCTGCAGGGATGTTCCTAGCTTTCTTCCTCATTCTCTCGGTGTATATTTGGGTCACATGTTTTGGGGGTTTCCCACTATTTTGCAAGCCATTGACACTGTCCTGTGCTTAATTCTGCTGAGTAAGTTATTTCTGTTTTGTGTGTGTGTGTGTGTGTGTGTGTGTAAGTGGGCATGTTAGTGTAACATAAGTCTCTCCGAACTTTAATTCCAGCTGTAAGAAAATTTCCTGAGACCTAACAAGCATGGGCACACACAACATACATTGAGACAACACACGCAAAAATTCCACACCCATACACACACACACAGACAGACAGACAGACACACACACAGATATACACACAGACATACACGCACACATGCACACCCACACACAAAACACACACAAACACACACCCACACACAAAACACACACAGACAGACGCATACATACAACACCACAAACCTGAGACCTACACACACACATACATACACACACACGCACACGCACACCCCACACACACACACACACAGACAGACAGACACACACACACACACACATACATACACACACACAAACCCGCACGCACACACACACACACAAAACACACACAGACAGATGCATACACACACACACACAACCTACACGCACGCACACCCCCCACACACACACACACACACACACACACACACACACACACACACATACATACACACACACAAACACACACACACACACACACAAAACACACACAGACAGATGCATACACACACACACACAAACCTACACACGCACACCCCCCCCCCCCACACACACACACACATACACACACACACACACACACACACACACACACACACAGACAGATGCATACATACACACACACACACACACACACACCCCCACACACACACACACACACACACACACACCCACACACACACACACACACTGCCCTGAAGCAACACGGAAGCTCTCTTGTGTCTCAGATGTAAACATGTTGTTGGTCTCCAAGCAGCCGAATACACAACCCCACGCTGTGTAAGTGAAGATGTCCTCATATGGAAAACACCTGACAGAGAGATGAAGAACACACTCCACTCTGCAACACGAGCTTCATTTCCTTCATTTCCACTTCTTCTGGACACCATGGTGACTATCATTATTGGTTATACCACTAGTTCAATTGGTAACACAGTGTGTAACATCATTATTGTTGCTATGGTTTCCTGCAGTTTGATTAATATTAGTTAGACAAAGAGAGAAAAAATGTCACGTAAGGTTTGCAAACTTGTCTGTTGGGTAAAAATGCTGGTAAGTGGACCTTGAGTTAAGATTTATTTTTCTTATGCTCACATTCAACATTGAAGTGAGATGAACAAACATGAACATGAAACATTTTTCTTTTTAGATGAAACAGATGTTGACAAAGTTTAATTTGGGGACATGATTTGAAGTTGGGAAAAAGGTAATACATTACAATATAATCACAGTATATTGCAATAAGTTTAAAATCACAATAATATCGTGACATAAGAATGGTAACTTTGGGTTCAACATTGGGGGTTTATTGGGGATTGTGTATTAAAAAAAAGCACCAAAAAATCAAAGAAGGTGACAAAAACGTGGAAAAATTGTCCAAAAATCCGACGTGGCGAGGGGGAAACGTTAATGCGGAGTTAGCAAGTCAACTAACACCGGCTGGCTTGCTTTTTTTCTTCTAATAATGTTAATAATGTTAATTTATTAGTAATAATGTTGAGGTTTGGATTGTTGGTCGGACAAAACAAACATTGTGAAGGTTTCACTTTGGGCTCTGGGTTATTGTGATGCTATTTGTCTCTATTTTAACTGTTTTTTACACACCAAACCAAAAAAAGCAATCAGTTGATTAATGGCAAAAATAATCAGCAGAGAAATCCATAATGAAATTAATTATTAGTTAAAATTTAAAAATGAGCTCCAGCTCAACCAACTCCATCAGTAAAACCTTGCTTTTACATTAATGCATGAGCAATAATAATCTAATGATAGCGTATATAATAGTATAAGTATAGAATAAATAGTAGTATAATAGTATACTATAATATTATACATTTGTCATTTACTTGTAAGAGATTATTTTACAGTGTGGTATTAATACTTTTAGTTAAGAAAAAGGAAAATACTTGTTTATAATTGTACTAATAATATAATTATTACTGGTCAAGATTTTTTTTTAATGTAATTTTTGTTCAAAATGTTCTTTTTAATGATAAAAAAAAACTGAGAGGGGAGAAAGAGGAGAAACTGCATGTCGGATACAGAAGAGGAGTGAGAAAGAGGAGGATTTAGAAAGAGGAGGAGTAATTTTAGGGAGGAGGAAGGGGAGGAGCTGCAGATGGAGGAAGAGGAGGCGTCCTGTCCGTTTGTGTCCAGTGGAGAAGGAGAGAGGAGCGGCCGCCATGTTGACTAAGAAGCCCGGAACCTCGGTCCTCCCGACGGGTGAGCACAAGCCTCTGTAGCCGGGCTGAGGGTGCCTGAGCCCGGCCAGTGTGGCGGGGACACACCGCTTACACTTCGCTTCTCATTTCCTCTGTTAAATTCAGCGTAAATTAAAACGTAATAAGTAAAAAAAGAGGATAACAACAACAGTTGAGGGAAGGGCTGAAAGCTCAGCTAGCTATCTTAAATAGAAACAGGCTTTCTTTTCTCTACTCGTTCAAATATGTGTCATGTTGTTTTTGTTTTTAAAAATGGCAGACCGAGGAGGAGAAGCCGTTACTGTAGAAACTAAGCCGATCAAATGAAAGCTGCTCCAGACGGCTGTCAGGTTTATTTTTAGCTAGCTAGCTAGCACTGGGGATGGGCGAAAACAAACGAACCGATGTTATTGAACGGCTCTTTTCTAGTGTCCGGTTTGTACCCGGTCAGCCTGTCGATTCTTTTTTAGTGTCCGGTATGTACCGGGTCAGCCTGTCGACTCTTTTCCGGTATGTACCGGGTCAGCCTGTCGACTCTTTCGATGTGCCGGTGCTCATAATTCCCACACATTTGCTTACTAAACCGACCAAGTTAAACAGGTGCATTTACATGCTCCTCTGATGGTCGTTCTTCATCAAAACTTAAACGGTTCTATACAATTACACGAATCGATTTGAAGTGACCGATTCTATAATCGGACTCGGACCGCCCATCTCTAGCTAACAACAGATCAGAAGTGACAGCAGCAGTAGGAACAGGTCTCCCGGTGTGTTCACTGCCCTATTGTTTATAGCTGCTTTGTAACGCGTTAGTAACAGTACCATACGTGACAGTTGATTTTTGAGTAGGTAATTGGTGGTATTTGGTATTTTTTTAACGTTAGTGTGTGTGTGTGTTGCATGGTAATTTCTGGCCTCCAGCTCGGCAGACAGAAATAAAGATTCGGTTCATTTCAGTCAGAGCTCAGTCGGAGTCTCTTCTGGTGTTTTAAAGTCAGTATAATGCATTTATTATAGCCGTCAGCTCTTAAATACGCCTTATCTGATTGTATTGGTATGACAAACACATGCCAATGCTGTTATGGAGCTATTATTAGATGTTAATATTCATGCTGGAGCATGCCTGAAACTTTATTTATATAAAGCTTTACAAACTAATATCTCATAAGAAGACGTTTCCATCGTGGTGATGGGTATTTATAGAATACTGTAAAGGTGTGTCATAGTTTAAATGTAAATTTATAATGTTAATATGGCAGTTAATATAAGATCCAGATCAATGTGTAGGCATGGTCAAATTTATTGGCTTGTTTTTAGCTCATATGTCTAACAATGAGTAACAAGAAATTGCAGTTTAACCCTTGTGTTGTGGTCAAATTGACCCGTTTCAAAGTGTTTTATATCAGAAATATGGATTTCTTTCAACCAAATTGCCCAAAAATAACATGGATGATTCCATATGTTCTTCAGGTGAAATTAATGATTACTTTCATTTAATGTTTTGGGTGTTTTATTTAATGTTATAGCGTTTGAATTCAGTATCCGGACTAAACTTCGACATCTACCCATCTGTGATCCACTCACTATTAGTCAAAATAATTCATAATTCCTGCCTTTTTAACTAAAAACTTATGTATAATTTGATATAAATGAGGTTTGTTGACCATGAGTTCCAAGAATAAGAGTAAAGCTTGTTATTAAACCAGCTCAGGTTTTTAAAAAAAAGCGCCAAAAGCTGGAAAAAAGTGAGAAATAAAATCAGAAAAAAACCGACAAAAACATTGGAAAAGCACCAAAAAAAAAAACAGGAAGACAACACAAGGGTTAAAGATATTTTTGAGATAATTAGGGAACTTTTTGTCCTCAAAAATTCTCAAATGTCCTGCTCGGTACATAACAGCGTTCATGTCTAAAGAAGAACACAACGAAGAAACAATTATAAAGGAAGTTTATCCAAAACGCTTGTTTACGTTCTGTTGATTAACTTTGATATCAGCCTCAAACATCCAGTATCAGCTGTAGTACCTATATCAGTAAAATGTGGAATAGGTCAAATACTTGTAACTAACTTATCTCTTGATGTAAGACAAGCTGATTCGATTAGAGGGATTAGATCTTCATCTTTGTTGCCTTTGAGTACTGAGGCAACAAAATGTAGTTTAGCATCTAACTAGAAGGGCAAAAATAAGTAGAAATGCAAAGTAATACACAGAATATTATAATAATACAGAATAAACAAGAATAAAAGAGACAGGTATGAATACGTTACAATCAGAGGTCGGTAGAGTAGCAAGAAATAGTACTTAACCCTCATGTTGTCCTCATGTTGTCTTCATGTTGTCTTCATGTTGTCTTCATGTTGTCTTCATGTTGTCCTCATGTTGTCTTCATGTTGTCCTCATGTTGTCTTCATGTTGTCCTCATGTTGTCTTCATGTTGTCCTCATGTTGTCTTCATGTTGTCTTCATGTTGTCTTCATGTTGTCCTCATGTTGTCCTCATGTTGTCCTCATGTTGCCCTCATGTTGTCCCCATGTTGCCCCCATGTTGTCTTCATGTTGTCCCCATGTTGTCTTCATGTTGTCCCCATGTTGTCTTCATGTTGTTCTCATGTTGCCCTCATGTAGCCCTCATGTTGTCCTCATGTTGCCCTCATGTTGCCCTCATGTTGTCTTCATGTTGTCCCCATGTTGTCTTCATGTTGCCTTCATGTTGCCCTCATGTTTCATGTTGTTCTCATGTTGTCCCCATGTTGTCCTCATGTTGTCCCCATGTTGCCCTCATGTTTCATGTTGTCCTCATGTTGTCCCCATGTTGTCCCCATGTTTCATGTTGTCCTCATGTTGTCCCCATGTTGTCCCCATGTTTCATGTTGTTCCCATGTTGTCCTCATGTTGTCCCCATGTTGCCTTCATGTTTCATGTTGTTCTCATGTTGTCCCCATGTTGTCTTCTTTGAGAAATGGCTTTCTTCTTGCCACTCTTCCATAAAGGCCAGATTTGTGCAGTGTACGACTGATTGTTGTCCTATGGACAGACTCTCCCACCTCAGCTGTAGTTCTCTGCAGTTCATCCAGAGTGATCATGGGCCTCTTGGCTGCATCTCTGATCAGTCTTCTCCTTGTCTGAGCTGAAAGTTTAGAGGGACGGCCAGGTCTTGGTAGATTTGCAGTGGTCTGATACTCCTTCCATTTCAAAATGATCGCTTGCACAGTGCTCCTTGGGATGTTTAAAGCTTGGGAAATCTTTTTGTATCCAAATCCGGCTTTAAACTTCTCCACAACAGTATTACGGACCTGCCTGGTGTGTTCCTTGGTCTTCATGATGCTCTCTGCGCTTTCAACAGAACCCTGAGACTATCACAGAGCAGGTGCATTCATACAGAGACTTGATCACACACAGGTGGATTCTATTTATCACCATCAGTCATTTAGGACAACATTGGATCATTCAGAGATCCTCGCTGAACTTCTGGAGTGAGTTTGCTGCACTGAAAGTAAAGGGGCCCAATAATTTTGCACGCACCACTTTTCAGTTTTTTTATTTGCTAAAAAAGTTTAAAATATCCAATAGATTTTCGTTCCACTTCACAATTGTGTCCCACTTGTTGGTGATTCTTCACAAAAAATAAAAAATTGTATATCTTTATGTTTGAAGCCTGAAATGTGTCAAAAGGTTGAAAAGTTCAAGGGGGCCGAATACCTTCGCAAGGCACTGTATGTGTTGGTCAGTTTGTCCCATTTTGCAGCCATAACATTGAAGTGATATGTATGCAGAATATTGCAATCCCGATGTGTCGTATCGGGAGGCGTCAGGTGATTCTCCCCCCTCCCCATACAGGTTTCTGTACTCGGCACCTCTGTGAGTGTGTCTGACCCCCCCCCCCCCCGAGCGTCACAGCGCTGCAGATGTTCCCACCCGTCCGGTCGAGCAGCATGCCGGGCATTCCCAGCTCGGTGTCGGGTTCCCAGCCCGCTGGCGTGCGTCTGTCAGGCTCTCAGCTGAGGATCCTGCATGTGGTCTTCAGGGTAGATCCCTGGGACATTATTAGGTCATTATTAAGGGGGCGTGCAGTGCAGAGTACAGTATTATAGTAGTATTATAGTATATAGTACTTACGGCAGAGCCGGCGGGCCACGTGGACACTTTGAGTTAGTCTCAGCCATACTGGACCTTTTTAGGCGGGTGTTGTTTGGTATTTTTGTTATATTACTGGTACAATGCTGTATTAGTCCGTGTTTATTATTCTTCCAAAAAAATGTGTTGTCTTCCCGTCAAAAATCAACACTTTTGTTGTTGCTTTCTATCGATGTTTTCTTACGTTTTTGTCCATTTTTTTTCCAACACTTTTGTCCCTTTTTTCAACACTTTTGTCCCTTTTTTCCAACACTTTTGTCCCTTTTTTTTCAACACTTTTGTCCCTTTTTTTCAACACTTTTGTCCTTTTTTCAACACTTTTGTCCTTTTTTCAATACTTTTGTCCCTTTTTTCAACACTTTTGTCCATTTTTTTTCAACACTTTTGTCCCTTTTTTCAACACTTTTGTCCCTTTTTTTTTTTTCAACACTTTTGTCCCTTTTTTCAATTTTTCCCTTTTTCAACACGTTTGTCCCTTTTTTTTCAACACGTTTGTCCCTTTTTCAACACTTTTGTCCTTTTTTTCCAACACTTTTGTCCTTTTTTTCAACACTTTTGTCCCTTTTTTCAACACTTTTGTCCCTTTTTTCAACACGTTTGTCCCTTTTTTCAACACTCTTGTCCCTTTTTTTCAACACTTTTGTCCCTTTTTTTCAACACTTTTGTCCTTTTTTTTTCAACACTTTTGTCCTTTTTCAACACTTTTGTCCTTTTTTTCCAACACTTTTGTCCTTTTTTTCAACACTTTTGTCCCTTTTTCAACACTTTTGTCCCTTTTTTTCAACACGTTTGTCCCTTTTTTTCAACACTTTTGTCCCTTTTTTTCAACACTTTTGTCCCTTTTTTTTCAACACTTTTGTCCCTTTTTTTTTTCAACACTTTTGTCCTTTTTTCAACACTTTTGTCCCTTTTTTTTCAACACTTTTGTCCTTTTTTTCAACACTTTTGTCCCTTTTTCTACACTTTTGTCCCTTTTGTCCCTTTTTCTACACTTTTGTCCCTTTTTCTACACTTTTGTCCCTTTTTTCAACACTTCTGTCCCTTTTTTTTGAGGTTTTCAACACTACGTAACACTAACTTATTAACTTTCTTTTTACAGTTATTTTTGGAATTTATGGTCAATAAACCTCATTTATAGGAAATTATACCTAATGTTTGAGTTAGAAAAGCAGAAATTAGGAATTATTGAGACTAAAATTAAAGGAATGGATGTTGATGATAATCACAGACTGGAATATGTCAACTTTTACTCAATACTATTTCAAAAACACTTCCATTTGTTTTACAATGCTATAAAATTGAATAAGACGCCCCAAAATTAATGAAAGTAGAGATTTGTACTTGGCAAAGAGCGTTGGGTGGAATCAATCATGTTATTTTGGGGAATTAAAAAGAACATTGATATAGGACAACGGATCATTTTGACCCAAAGACCGTAGTTTGACCTATAAAGTGTCAGATTAGTAGTCTGGTTGAAGCATATCCAAAGATATTCAATTTAAAACGATATAAAACAGTGAAAAGCAGCAGCTGAGAATATCTATATATATATATATATATATATATTTGATTGATAATTGATTGACTAGTTAACCCCTTAGCGACTTAGCTTAGCGACTTAGCTTTAGTGGCTATCCAAGGCATACCCAAAGGAAATTGAGAGCTGTTCTTCATCCATTAGTAATACGTGCATGTCTATTGGCTTTGAGTAATAGAAGTTTGACTATATTGTAAAACAAAGTTTTTATGTCCGCCTAAATTCTTTTTATAGAAAAATTTTAATAAAAATAATGTAATACTGGGACGTATCGGTCTCAAAACACAATGGGGCTGCAGCAAGACGTCTTACCTAGTCCCGGTTGAAATTTGACAACAATATCTCATAACTTTTATATTTTACACCTGTTTTTGAATGGGTATATGTCTAGGCGTTTCCAAAAATGGACATTTGGTGACCCTAAAAGGACCTTTTGGTCACATACCTGCTACTCTCGAACACGTCTCATCTAAATGTTGACGTGAATTAGTGAATCAATGAATGCTGTCTGCACCAGTGCCGGTGCAGAGGGTTCCCTGCCGTTACAAGGCTCAGATGCAGCACGTAAGTCGATGCAAAATCAATGCGAGCATCAAAACTAACTGAGTGACTGTTCTCCGATCTAAGGATTTGGTCCACTGTAGACTTCTTTAGCACGTTTAGTCTTCAAGTTTATTTTTATTTTATTTATTTATGCAGGATCTGTTCCAGCTTTTCCTACATTTCAGACCCACGTGGGGTCATTCGGCGTCTCTTGGTAGTCTCTGTGTCCCTTTTTTAGGAGCGGGGGAAACAATTGATACAGTATTGTATCGCGATATTTTAGTGGCATTACTGCATCGATACACAGGCGACCGTCGATCTATTATTATATATTATACATGTGTGGTCAGTTTGTCCCATTTTGCAGCAATAAAATTGAAGTGAGATGAACAGACAGCAAAATGTTTCTTTTTAGATGAAACAGATGTTGACAATTGCAATATATCGCAGAATATTGCATGTTTAAAATCGCGATTATATCGTATGGTGAGGCCTCTGGGGATTCCCACTCCTAGTCCCTTTGTGGTAGTTTTGGGTCTCTTTTCACATCACTTTGCACTGTTATTATCACCATATCTATCACAAATGTTAGTAAAGCTAAAGCAGATACAAAATAACACTCTTATGTTTTGGGGCGTTTCCCTTTTATTATCAAGTGCACTATTCTACTGACTGTCTACTGGATGCACAATTGCACATTTTCAGCTCAAATGTTGCTGCTCTTATTTTCCTCATTGTATGTGCCTTCTTATTTTTACTTTTTTATATTGTTTACTTGAATGTTATGTTTGTCTTGTCTCCACCGTGGGACAGAGGGAAACGTAATTTCGATCTCTTTGTATGTCTCCACATGTGAAGAAATTGACACTAAAGCAGACTTTGAAGTGGCAGTGGATAGACATGAAAGGGGGAGAAAGATAGGGGAGGACACGCAGCAAAGGGCCGCAGGACTCAGCCAACATGGGGCGCGCCCTCTTACTGGGTCAGCTAGAGACCGCCCCACAAAATAACACTCTCAAAGACAAAAAAAAAGTCTTTTAGTTGCATTCATGCAGCGTAGGTGCTGCACCCTGACGGGGACATTGGGATGTATTGACTAGGGCTGTAATCAACCACAGAAAATCGTGGTCGTGAAAATTTCGACTAAAAGTTGTCTGGGGGGGTGATGCTAGATTTATTAAGGGCACTGTCCTGCAGTACTTGTCCTTGTAGGCTATTTGCAGTACATTACATTGTTTTGGACCTAATTGTTTTGCAGTGAAATGACTCGTCTGTCGGCTCTGACAGCGCTGCATCAGCCTCGTATCCTGAGACAGAAAGTCCACAATTCCTTCCGTGATGTTATTTTAGCGTTTGGATGATAGAGGCTTAACATCCAGCGTGGTCTGGGGGGGTCTGGGGGGGTCCGGGGGGGTCTGGGGAACACTACCGTCGTTGGTTTTTAACTTTTTCTTACGTTTTTGTTCCTTTTTTTCCACAATTTTGACGCTTTTATTCAATGTTTGTCACTTTTTTTGACGTTTTCAACACTGCGTAACACTAACTTATTAACTAGTTTTACAGTTATTTTTGGAATTTATGGTCAATAAAGATCATTTATAGGAAATTATACCTAATGTTTGAGTTAGAAAAGCAGAAATTAGGAATTATTGAGACTAAAATTAAAGGAATGGATGTTGATGATAATCACAGACTGGAATATGTCAACTTTTACTCAATACTATTTCAAAAACACTTCCATTTGTTTTACAATGCTATAAAATTGAATAAGACGCCCCAAAATTAATGAAAGTAGAGACAAATAAAATAAAATCATATCATCATAATAATGGATAATCACCATCAGGTTGATTGATAATGACAATAGGTATTAGTTGTAGCAGATGTCATATATATATTTGACATATATTAAGAGATCACACGCGACACAGGATCAGAACTGGGAACTATGTACTTTGTTTTGGTTGGACCGGGTCTTTGAGCCTGCAGCGGGTCTAACGGGGCGTCCTTTTGGTTGGACCGGGTCTTTGAGCCTGCAGCGGGTTTAACGGGGCGTCCTTTTGGTTGGACCGGGTCTCTGAGCCTGCAGCGGGTCTAACGGGGCGTCCTTTTGGTTGGACCGGGTCTCTGAGCCTGCAGCGGGTTTAACGGGGCGTCCTTTTGGTTGGACCGGGTCTCTGAGCCTGCAGCGGGTCTAACGGGGCGTCCTTTTGGTTGGACCGGGTCTCTGAGCCTGCAGCGGGTCTAACGGGGCGTCCTTTTGGTTGGACCGGGTCTTTGAGCCTGCAGCGGGTCTAACGGGGCGTTCTTTTGGTTGGACCGGGTCTTTGAGCCTGCAGCGGGTCTAACGGGGCGTTCTTTTGGTTGGACCGGGTCTCTGAGCCTGCAGCGGGTTTAACGGGGCGTCCTTTTGGTTGGACCGGGTCTTTGAGCCTGCAGCGGGTCTAACGGGGCGTCCTTTTGGTTGGACCGGGTCTCTGAGCCTGCAGCGGGTTTAACGGGGCGTCCTTTTGGTTGGACCGGGTCTTTGAGCCTGCAGCGGGTTTAACGGGGCGTCCTTTTGGTTGGACCGGGTCTTTGAGCCTGCAGCGGGTCTAACAGGCGTCCTTTTGGTTGGA
>CM049393.1:7646168-7688668 GCA_026937815.1 Etheostoma perlongum | reverse complement strand
GAAAATGTTGAAAAGTGACAAAACATTGAAAAAGTGCATTAAAAAAGGGACAAAAATGTCAAAATGTGTCCAAAAAAATATGTAAATTTTGACCCAGAAGGACATTAAGTGCACGGTCAACCGGAGGACAACTCAAGGGTTGTCCTTGGGTCAAATGGACCCATTTTCAGTTAATTTATTTATTTTTTGTCACAAAAAATGGGCCGTTGAAATAAGCACTGATAATGTCAACATTAAAAATATCAAAACACATCAAGAAAAGCACCCTCAACGTTGAAAAAGTGACAAGAAATGTTGGAAAAAGTGACAATAACGTTGAAAAAAGCGACCAAAATGGGTGTTTTTTTTTTTTTTTTTAGCTTCTGTACACGGGCGCACGCTCTACCAGGTGAGCAACCCGGGCGCCCAGAAACATGTCTTTTAATACTCGTTTTTAACAGACACATCACTGAAGTTTTTCCACATGTCGAATGGACTAAACAACTAATCGTTAAAGACACTTAATTGTCAGTTGCAGCCCTACTTTTTATAGTTATAGATATAAGATATATATATAATATAGATATTATTATATATTATTATGACTAGGGCTGTTGCAAAAAAGTTAAGTCTGAATCAACTTTTGGGGAAAAGCAACCCAAAGTCAACCCTCCTGTTGTCCTCGGGGTCAAATCTGACCCAATTTCAAATCAGAAATTCGGGTTTCTTTCAGCCAAATTGTAAAAAAAAATAATAATAATAACGTGGATGTTTCCGTGCGACGCTCCTCACAAGTTAAACTACTGATCAGGTCGCTGTTTTCATTGAATTTGGGTGTTTTATTTCATTTTAATAGCATTTTAAGAAGGAAAAAAAGATTCAAGACTATGAACTACAACTATGAAAAAAACACTTTTGTTGATTTAGTTGCTTTTTCAAAAAAAAAAAAATTATGTTTTTGTGTTTTTTTTTCACCGTTTTGGTCACTTTTTCAACATTTGTAGTGCTTTTTTCTGACGTTTTTATCATGTTTTTGTCACTTTTTAATGATCTTAGGTGCTTTTTTTTTTTTCAACGTTTTCTTCCGGTGTTTTTGACTTTTTTTTTATTGTTTGTTGCTCTTCCCAACATTTTGTTGTTAATAATAATGATTTTTCACGCTTATTTTGACATCCCATATTTTCTGATATAAAAATACTTTTTCCTCGAGGACAACATTTTTCATGATGAAGAAAGCAAGTGCACAATTAGGGTTGTTTCTTTGATTTGTTGACTTATTGTTCTTTATGTCTTTGTATAATTTAATTTTAATCCTGCACCAGCAGCTGTTTGCATGCTGAGCCGTTGTTCCTTTGACGTTAAAAGTTGCTCTTTGGATATGGTGTTGTCTATATTTTTGTAATTTAATAAACACTGTTACACTTTTTGAAACTATTTCAGCGTGTGTAGGCCTACCAGTGCTTTCTCAACATATTGAACACACTTAAAAATACCGCGATAATACAGAAAAACGGGATAATTTTGGTCACTATAACCGCGAGGTTACGTTTTCCTCCCTATTTACCTAGATTCTAGCTGCTGGATGTCGTCTGGTGTGAAAGTGTCAGCTGAAGCCTTCGAGGTTGTCCTCCTAGTTCATGATTAGCTGCGATTGATTGGTGAATTTAGGGATTTAAGAGGTGGTTCTTAGGACCGGTCAGTTTTTTCTCTCATCAAAACAACGGAGGGCAATAAAGGCCCTCGGCCTCTTGTTCTAAAGATATCTAATCTTTCCCTGATTGGTTTCTCTCTGCAAAAACACGGCAGTCTGTCGGAGGGACTAGGCCCACTTTTGAGTATTTTGGGAGCTCGACACGTATGTTCCCGACGTGTGTGTGTTATGCAACCTGGTTTTCTCAGTGTTGGTCAAGTTATGTAATGTAATATTTGGTATGTTGAAGGGAAGCATCCACACATCTTGTGCTTTGAAAGGTTGATACTTTGTCATGTAATCAGAGCTCAAACCAGGCAAACCCCCAGACCCCCAAACCCCTCCTCCACTGTGAGGACTAAGGCTGAATCCCATTTCTCCATCTTACCCCTCACCCCTACCCCCTTGGCCCTTGAAACCAAGGGGTAGGGGTGAAAACATACCCCTATGAAATGGGACACCAATGGGTGAAATGGGTTACATCACCATACAGTATTGATCACAAACTCCCAAGATGCCGTCTCTGTCTGTCAAATGCGTGGGTTTTGACAACCGTATGAATATATATTCATATATTTTATGTTCACTTTGGTGGTGCAGAGGCAGATGTTTTCTGTGCAGTACTTAGGTCTGTTTGCAATACATACACACACACTGTGTGTTGTATATCTGTTTCAGTCATCACCGTTATGAATATCATTGATGTTCAGAGAAACATTTTGTTCTTTATCTTCATCTGTCTTTATTGCCCAATAAATTAAACATAACAGGCAAAAACATTACATTAAATATATTATATATTACAGAACCATTATCAGCTATTAGAACCATATCTTACGTGTCACACACATAAAAAGGCACTCATATGTATAAAACAAAACAAAAAGACACAAGACCACAAACAAACAAATTAACTACAGCTATTCTGATATTCCTGACCAGTCTGGCCACTAGGGAGGCCATATACAGGCTGGGGGAACACATAATGCTAAAAAAAAAAAACTCATAAAATGACATTTTCATGCCATGGGACAGTTAACGGTGCAAAAAAGCTGAACACACCTGCTCATCAGATACACACTCACACACACCTGCTCGTCAGATACACACTCACACACATCTACACGTCTGCTCATCAGATACACACTCACACATCTACACATCTGCTCGTCAGATACACACTCACACATCTACACACCTGCTCGTCAGATACACACTCACACATCTACACATCTACTCGTCAGATACACACTCACACACACCTGCTCGTCAGATACACACTCACACACACCTGCTCGTCAGATACACACATCTACACATCTGCTCATCAGACACACACTCACACACATCTACACACCTGCTCATCAGATACACACACATCTACACGTCTGCTCATCAGATACACACTCACACGTCTGCTCATCAGATACACACTCACACACATCTACACGTCTGCTCATCAGACACACACAGACACACACTCACACACATCTACACGTCTGCTCGTCAGATACACACTCACACACATCTACACACCTGCTCGTCAGATACACACTCACACACACCTGCTCGTCAGATACACACTCACACACATCTGCTCATCAGATACACACTCACACACATCTACACACCTGCTCGTCAGATACACACTCACACACATCTACACATCTGCTCGTCAGATACACACACACACACATCTACACACCTGCTCATCAGATACACACTCACACACATCTACACACCTGCTCGTCAGATACACACTCACACACATCTACACACCTGCTCGTCAGATACACACTCACACACATCTACACACTCACACACATCTACACACCTGCTCGTCAGATACACACTCACACACATCTACACACTCACACACATCTACACCCCTGCTCATCAGATACACACACACACACACATCTACACGTCTATGGCGCAGCATCGGGGGCAACTCGGGGTTCTTGCCCAAGGACACTTCGACATGGGACTGCAGGGCCCGGGATTGAACCACCAACCTTCCACTGAGCCACAGTACCCATAACTGCACAATTGTACGTCTTTGGATTTTGACTGTCAATCACACTGAAACAAACGAGTGTAGAGTTCGTTTTGCCCTCGCGGAACTTGTGCTGGCGTCCCCGCTTCTATCTCTGTACTGTCTCTGGACACACCGACGTGAAGCTGATTTTCATCTGAATACAAACAATCAGAGAGATTAATCTTAACCTCCTGTCTCCTTTCTTTTTGTGCAGGCAAAGCGGGCGAGCCGGTCTACTCTCCAGGTCACGGCGGCTCTCCGACGACGTCGCCTGTCACGCTGCCGCGACTTCGCAGCCACAACGCAGTGACGGTACCAACACACGCTTCTCACTCTATTGTCAAGTCACTGCTGTGTTCATGTTGTTTGGGTCGTAACCCCTGGTTACAGGTGTCGTGTGATAGATTAGATTCAACTTTATTGTCATTACACAGGTAGAGGTACAAGGCAACGAAATGCAGTTCAGGTCTAACCAGAAGTGCAGTAGCAGTAAGTGCAGGACATGGATATGTACTGAATAAATATATAAATGAATACTATTATAAACAGAATGTTACGGATAGGTTTGTCCTGTGAATATATAGATAACAAGTATTGTGAGCAAGATTTGCAGCTGGATATGTACTGAATATAATATAATATACAGGTGGATATTACTATAATTAGAAATTTTACAGATATGTACAATGAACATAATATACTACTGGTTTACAGAGTTTACAGGTGGATATGTACTGTGAATATATATACAGACGGCTATTATTATGGACAGAATTTTTACAGATAGATATACACTACCGGTCAAAAGTTTGGGGTCACTTCTACATGTCCATACCACTCCATTATAGACAGAATACCTGCTAATTTGGGTGGGGGGCTGATCTTTAATGCAATATCTACATTGCCCATTACCAGCAACCATTCATCCAATGTTCCAAAGGCACATTCTGTGTACTAATCTATCATTTAAAAATAAAACACTAGAAAAACATTGGAGAACCATTTTACTATTATGTAAGCACATAATGTAATCTGATTACTGCCCTGGTTAAAAAAACAATGCAACTGATCTCAGCTGGCATTCTGTCTACAATGGAGTGCAATGGGGATTTCTATGTGACCCCAAACTTTGGACCGGTAGTGTATATATATATATATATATATATATATATATATATATATAATAAGTTAGGCTATAATGAGCACTATAACAAGGATTTAAGGTAGTAAGATAGTGTGTTGGGCTGTAAATAGGGTGTGGGGGTCGGACCGCTTGAAAACTTTCCCACAATATTATAAAATGGTTTTTGGGTTTGTTGCAAATCTTTGGTCTGAACTGGGCTTAATGTGAGAGAGTCAACTACTGACAACACACACACACACACACACACACACACACACACACACAGGTGGGGATCTCACGATTCGATTCAGAGGCCAACGGTGTAAACCGATTATCAACGCATCCATTTTCTTATGTACATTTCCACGTGTGATTTTAAAAAAATATACTTTACATGCAGATAAAGCAGCTCGACAACGCTCAGATTTCGACACATATTTGTCACACACAAGTCGTAATGAAATGTTTTGTCTACTGAGGCTTTTATTTTGTAGTCGTTCCACGCTGAAGCCTTAACCCTGGTGTTGTCTTTTGGTCAAATTTGACCCGTTTTCCAAATTTCGATCTCTAATTTTGATAAAAAAAATAACATGGATGATTCCATACATCGCGCTTTGCAAGTACAACAAAAGATCAGATCTCTACTTTCATTCACAGTTTGGGGTTTTTTGTTAACATTTTTAACATTTAAAAAAAAAAATGTGAAATGTTTTAAAAACTGATTGTCGACATAAACCCTTCTTTGATTATTCTTCCTTTAATATTACTCTAATTAATTCATAGTTCCTGATTTTTTTTTTTTTTTTTTTTAACTGAAGAATTAGGTACAATTTCCTAAAAAGAAAGTTTATTGACCATGAATTCCAAAAATAAGTGTAAAACTATATAAGTTGGTGGTGGTATTCATACACGGTAGTGAAAATAAGCATTGTATGTAAAAGAAAAAGCATCAAAACATTGAAAAAATGTTTTTTAAAAAAAAGAGACAAAGACGCGATAAAAAGTGTTGATTTTCAGTTTGGACCTGGCAGGATGATGCATGGTCGAATGGAAGACAACACAAGGTAATGGTGAGATGTAATGTGATAAAGCAGATCAACAGCCTTTTTGTGTTTTGCCTAATTATTTTATGTATATCTAATTAGATCATGTGTATATGTACAACACTTATTTATTGTTTTCCTTTTGGCCCTTTTTGTGTGTTTTTTCTGCACTCTTGCCCCACCCTCTTTCCATCACTCTGTTTTCTGATTTGTACACACCTGGAGACAGTAACCTTTTAAATAAAAATCAACACATTAACATATTTTTAATTATTAACTCCATCAGAATCGAGCATTGAATTGTTCTAGAGAGAACTGCGATGCATCTAAGAATCCTTTATTTTTCCCAACCCCCCTAGTAAATAACAGTTGGTATTGAACTGTGAGTGCAGACTACCGCTGCAACTAATGGTCGTTCTCATCGTCTGTGAATCTGTGGATTATTTTCTGCATGAACGGATCAGCTGGTAAGTCTCTAAAAGGTCAGAAAAATGGTGAAAAATGTGGACGTCACGGTGGACTTTTGGGGTTTTGTCCACAACTGTCACAGAGGAGTGAAGAAACTAGAAAATATTCACATTTAAGAAGCAGAAATCAGAGTTTTTTTTGTTTGTTTTTTTTTTTAAAAATATAAAGAATCAAACCTATTAATCGATAATTAGGGATGTCCCGATCGGATAGGGAAGCATCTGATCGGGGATCTGCAGTCACCCCGATCTCCTTACTCCGATCATTTATCATTATGTGTCAGTTAATTTTATACCATTACAAGTTGATTTTATATGAGAGAGTTTTACACAAATGCTGAATACATATTTTTACTTTGTTACTTAGTTATTCCTGTAACAGAAAACCGCGTGCAGCTCTAGATCTACGCAAACACAAGTACTGGACCGGGACTCGTTGTCAGTAGATATTGAAATAAATTGGTTTGGGGGGAGGCAAAACAAGCTGATCAAGACATCCCTATTGATTATCAGAATATATTCAACTTTGCAGCTCTAGTGCAGACTAAATATTGTAAATGACCGTCACAGTCTCAGCCGTGTTTACTGAGTCTTTGTAGCAGCAGTTGGGGGGTGTGGTGCCTTGCTCATGGGCTACCAGTCTACACTCTGTACTTGGTCCACACAGGGACTTGAACCGTTGACCCTCAGGTTCCCAAGCCAAGCCCTGCGGACTGAGCTACGGCTGTAGCCCGAGTAGCAGTTCCCTGGAACGGTCAGCTGTAGCCACGCGGCTAATAATAGCCATCTGCTCTGGGATGCTTTAAACAGCTGATTGGTTTATAGGCTGGTGTGAAGGACACGCACGCACACACACACACACACACACACACACACACACACACACACACAACTAATGGTATGAAGGAACTCTATTACCTTCAAAGGGACTATTAGCATTAGCATTAGCTCAGTTTCCCATAAGATTTTATAGTGCAGGCTTTTATTTATTTATTAACTTCCAGAAAGATCAGAGGTGCCTCATCAGTTTGCTCAATAAACATATTTCCATTGCTATGTGGCTATTTAACCCTGATATATCTGTCCTTTTAACAGCAGTAGTTGTGGTTACAATAGTTCTATTTGGCTACTCGCAGTGGTAACATGTCCAGTATCAACAGTCCAGGAAATATTTTAATTTATGATCATTTACTGGACCGCTAAAGCCCAAAGACTCACAAGAGACGAGCTCAAACTTGGGGAATCTTCCCCTTATGACCTCATAAGGGGAAGATTCCAGATCGGCCCATCTGAGCTTTCATTTTCTCAAAGGCAGAGTGTATTGAAAACTTTTTTGCAAATTCACATAGCTGCCGGTGGGAATGGTTTTGATGAGACATATTCGCAGGTGATTATTTCCCATTTTCGCGTCGCTTATTCGTCACGCCCCTGGTGTGTAACGGCCTTAACTTTAGACTTTTCACACTTTTTTGTAGCTGGAAACTATTTGTAGCGTCTTAAAATACGAATGAGGAGAGTGATAATGAGATACTTGCTACAATTTAATTTCTAGTAGAGATGAAACTGCGAAAACGTTTTATTCGTGCAATTCTCTGCTTTGTTCTAAAGCTGCGCCTGCGTTAGACTTCTCTATTGGCTGTCGAAAACAGGAGACGTCTCTTATGTTGTAAAACCAGCCTCTGGAGACTCCACCAGCTGAGTCGCAGCGACACCATCAGCTGGTGGAGCCGGGCCGAGCCGAGCCGGGCCGAGCCGAGCCGAGCCGGGCCGAGCCGAGCCGAGCAGAGCCGGGCCGCTGAAAACTTTCCCGCAATATTATAAAATGGTTCTGTTTGGTTGCAAATCTTTGGTCTGAACTGGGCTTAATGTTAATAGTCACACTCTGAGGATAGGTGAGAGGGGAGTCAACTACTAACACACACACACACACACACACACACACACACACACACACACACACACACCTGGCTGTTTGTGTTGTTGTTTCAATTGCATCTCCTGACTCACTTCTGTATTTTGATACCTTAATCCCCTTATTGACCGGATTACAAGAACACACACACACACACACACACACACACACACACACACACACACAAAATGTTACCGCAACAGGTAGGTCTTTGAACTCTGTGTGTGTGTGTGTTTGTGTGTGTGTGTCCGTGTCCAAATGCACCTCTGTTGTTGTTGTTGAAAGGACCCAGGTGTGCTGGTCACCACAGCAACAGGGAGTGACTCATTGAGCGAGAGACAAAGAGACAGAATGAGAGACAAAGAGAGAAAGCGAGGGGGACAGCTGTCTCTTTGTATTTAATCAGACTATGTGAGTTCTTCATTTGAGGGAATACATTTTCCATTTGTGGACCGTAATCCTACATACATACATGTACATACAGTACATACATGTACATACATACAGTACATACAGTACATACATACATACATACATATACATACATACACATACATACACATACATACATGTACATACAGTACATACATGTACATACATACATGTACATACATACATGTACATACATACATGTAGATACATACAGTACATACATACATGTACATACATACATGTACATACATATACATACATACAGTACATACATATACATACATACAGTACATACATATACATACATACAGTACATATAGTACATACATACACATACATACATACATACATACAGTACATACATATACATACATACAGTACATACATATACATACATACAGTACATACAGTACATACATACATACATACATACATACATACATACATACATACATACATACATACATACATACATATACACACATACATACATATACATACATACAGTACATACATATAGATACATACAGTACATACATACAGTACATACATACACACACGTACATATACATACATACATACAGTACATACATATACATACATACAGTACATACATATACACACATACAGTACATACATGTACATACATACATACATACAGTACATACATATACATACATACATACATACAGTACATACATACATACATACATACATACATATACATACATACATACATACATACAGTACATACACATACATACAGTACATACAGTACATACAGTACATACATACATACATACACATACATACATACAGTACATACATATATATACATACATACAGTACATACATATACATACATACAGTACATATAGTACATACATACATACATACATACATACATACATACATACATACATACATACATACAGTACATACATACAGTACATACATACATACATACATACATACATACATACATACATACATACATATACATACATACAGTACATACATATACATACATACAGTACATACAGTACATACATATTACAGTACACATACATACATACATACACATACATACATACATACATACATACATATGCATACATACATACATACACATACATACAGTACATACAGTACATACATACATACACATACATACAGTACATACATACATACATACAGTACATATAGTACATACATACATACATACATACATACATACATACAGTACATACATATACATACATACAGTACATACATACAGTACATACAGTACATACATACATACACATACATACATACATACATACAGTACATACATATACATACATACAGTACATACATATACATACATACAGTACATACAGTACATACATGTACATACATACATGTACATACATACACATACATACATACATACAGTACATACATATGCATACATACAGTACATACACATACATACAGTACATACAGTACATACATACATACACATACATACAGTACATACATACATACAGTACATACATATACATACATACAGTACATACAGTACATACATACATACATATACATACATACACATACATACACATACATACATACATACATACAGTACATACATATGCATACATACAGTACATACACATACATACACATACATACAGTACATACATACATACATACATACATACAGTACATACAGTACATACATACATACACATACATACAGTACATACATACATATACATACATACAGTACATATAGTACATACATACATACATACATACATACATACATACAGTACATACATATACATACATACATACATACATACATACATACATACATACATACATACACATACATACATACATACATACAGTACATACATATACATACATACAGTACATACATATACATACATACAGTACATACAGTACATACATGTACATACATACATGTACATACATACACATACATACATACATACAGTACATACATATGCATACATACAGTACATACATACATACAGTACATACAGTACATACATACATACACATACATACAGTACATACATACATACAGTACATACATATACATACATACAGTACATACAGTACATACATACATACATATACATACATACACATACATACACATACATACATACATACATACAGTACATACATATGCATACATACAGTACATACACATACATACACATACATACAGTACATACATACATACATACATATACATACAGTACATACATATACATACATACAGCCTCCATTCAAGGGAGAGTCTCCTATGTTGGCTCATGTTGTCTTTTATCATCCAAAATGATATGTGGTGCATAAAACCGAACGCTGCTTCTTCTCCATGTGTAGTTCTGAGTCTGGGGACAGAAAGCAGATTTGTCCCAGACCCCCTGAAAAGGTCTGGATGCCTTATGATATAACAAATGTAGTTTGGCTCACTTTCAGTATCTCAGTCTGGTACAATGCCCTCACAGTACTCAGGAAAGCCACTATGACCACACAGGATCACCAAAATTGCCCAGGGACAAACATATCTGTATTATAGCTTGTACACTGTATTTATCAACGGGATTTGAAGAGTTATATCAGTTTTACTGCTTTTTAGTATTTGTATTGTTCACTGTAATTTTCTTAGTGTTGTTTTTTTTTTAGGGATCTGTCCAGGGACAACGGATGAAAAATAGCCTTTTTTTTTCTAACTCTGGTGCATTTACAGCAATGTTAATTAATGGACACTGTCCCTGTCTAATAAATTAATGAATTAAATAAAAAATAGAAAAATCCGTCATCTCCACTGACATCACCAAAGTGAACAGCCATTCATAGACAACATCAAACAGCTTCATTCAGGCTTCTTCTTGCACTGTTTTTTTTTGCATTTTGCACGTTTATACAGTCAATGTTATTACTCTTTCTATATGTATCTTTACGTTCTTCTATGTAAGTTATGTTATTTGAGCTTGCCAAATGGCATTTTGTCAAAATACAGATTTCTGTCACTCTGTTCTGTTCTGAAGTTTTTCCTATCTTCACCGTTTGTTCACACCAGTAGTTGCAGTTTTGTGGCCGGGTTGGTTCAGTGGGTAGAGCAGGCGCACGTAAACAGAGGTTTCTGCCTCGACGCAGAGGTCCAGGGTTCGAATCCGACCTGTGACGACTTACTACATGTCTTCCCCCGTCTCTTCCCCCTCTCTCTCTCTCACTACCTGTCCTATCCATTAAAGGCAGAAAAGCCCCCCAAAAACAAATAGTTGTAGTTTTCCATGTGGGCTGATCCGACGTCTCTGTGTCCCCCCTCAGGGAGGCTCTAAAACCGCCATGTCGGATGCCGTCCAGCTGTCGTCGCAGTCGCACGTCAACGTCACCCAGCTGTACGAGGAGAACACCAACAAGCGTCCGGTGCTGACCTCCCAGCCCAATGGCCTGGCTCCTCTCAGCTCCACCCGGCCGGGCCTGCCGCCGCCGGACCGCCAGACCTCGGCCTCGGAGCCCCCCCACCACTGCCGGCAGGGCAGCGCCTCCTCCAACAAGTCGACGGACAGCAAGCCGAAGCCCGCCGCCACAATGACCCCGGAGCAGGCCATGAAGCAGTTCATGTCCAAAATGTCGTCGCTCGAGCATCACGAGGTGTTCAGCTACCCCGAAGGTGAGTGGGGTTAACCACCAAAGCATTCTGGGATAGGAGGGGAAAAAAAACGCTCCGGGTCGGTTGCATTTCTTTAACCCGTCTGTGCCGGATGCTTCGCGCCGACACATGACATCTACCGCCGGTTACTGCGTTGCACACTCTGAACCTCCTGCCGGCCGCTGCGTGGCGCAGCGTTTTGTATTCGTCATTGGTTCAAATACACATGAGGGCGGGTCTTGTTGGCCATTTAAAGCCATGTGACCACCAACATGTACTGTGGTTTGCTGAAAATCATGTCACTAATAATAATAATAATAATAATAATAATAATTTGAATTTGTATAGCGCTTTTCCCAAGCTCAAAGTCGCTTTACAGAGTAGAAACAGTATATTTTAAAAAGAACACACAAAAGAAAAAACTAAGGATAGGCAGAACAGAAGAGATGGGTCTTCAGACGGGACTGAAAAATGGTGAGGGACTCAGAGATGCGGATCTCATGGGGGAGGGAGGTCCAGAGCCTGGGAGCTGCCCTGGAAAAGGCTCTGTCCCCAAAACTGCGGAGCTTTGACTTGGGGGACGTAGAGGAGACCGGCTGAGGTGGATCTGAGGGACGGTGAAGGTTGGTAGGGGGGAGAGGAGGACAGGGAGGTATGAGGTGGATCTGAGGGACCATGAAGGTTGGTAGGGGGGAGAGGAGGACAGGGAGGTATGAGGTGGATCTGAGGGACCATGAAGGTTGGTAGGGGGGAGAGGAGGACAGGGAGGTATGAGGTGGATCTGAGGGACCATGAAGGTTGGTAGGGGGGAGGGAGGACAGGGAGGTATGAGGTGGATCTGAGGGACCATGAAGGTTGGTAGGGGGAGGAGGAGGACAGGGAGGTATGAGGTGGATCTGAGGGACCATGAAGGTTGGTAGGGGGGAGGGGAGGACAGGGAGGTATGAGGTGGATCTGAGGGACCATGAAGGTTGGTAGGGGGAGAGGAGGACAGGGAGGTATGAGGTGGATCTGAGGGACCATGAAGGTTGGTAGGGGGGAGAGGAGGACAGGGAGGTATGAGGTGGATCTGAGGGACCATGAAGGTTGGTAGGGGGGAGAGGAGGACAGGGAGGTATGAGGTGGATCTGAGGGACCGTGAAAGGTTGGTAGGGGGGAGAGGGGACAGGGAGGTAGAGGTTTCAGGACCATGAAGGATGGTGGGGGAGGGATGGACGGGTGATGGTAGGGTGGATCTGAGTCCTGAACCAGTTGGGGGGGAGAGGAGGACAGGGAGGTATGAGGTGGATCTGAGGGACCATGAAGGTTGGTAGGGGGGAGAGGAGGACAGTGAGGTATGAGGTGGATCTGAGGGACCATGAAGGGGTAGGGGGGAGGGAGGACAGGGAGGTATGAGGTGGATCTGAGGACCATGAAGGTTGGTCAGGGGAGGGGACAGGGAGGTATGAGGTGGATCTGAGGGACCATGAAGGTTGGTAGGGGGAGAGGAGGACAGGGAGGTATGAGGTGGATATGAGGGACCATGAAGGTTGGTAGGGGGGGAGAGGGAGGACAGGGGTAGGCGGGGGCAAGGTGGTGTATGGCTTTGTAGGTAAGGACCAGGATTTTGTATCTGATCCGGTGAGAAATGGGGAGCCGGTGTAGCTGTTTCAGGACCCGGAGTGATGTGGGTCCAGGATTTTGTGGAATGCTAAGATGAGTCGTCCGGGAGTCCTGAACCAGTTGGAGCCTTTTAATGGAGGCTGAGCTGATGCCGAGGAGTAGTGAGTTGCAATAGTCAAGTCCTGACCGCTACGAGATGAAGGCGTGAATGAGTCTTTCGGCAGCAGAGGGAGTGAGTGAGGGTCTGATTTTGGCAATATTTACTGGTGAAAGAATGAGGTTTTGATGACATGACGGATGTGAGGCTCAAGGGAGAGGGTTGAATCAAAAATCACACCAGGTCTGGGGTTCCTGGGGCCTGCCCTTGTCCAAATCCTTATTGTTATCTGAGTGTTCTCAAAATGATTTTCAGCAAACCACAGTACATATTTTTTTCTTTCGCTTTGGTAAGAAAGGTTACCTCATGTTGTCCCTCATGTCATCCATCTTTGTTTTTTTTTACTGTATGTTTTAAAGATAAACCAATAATCTTACCAATAATGTTCCCTGAGACTGTCATGTGATCCTCATGTTGTCCCTCCTCCGTGATGTATTTTTGTCCTCATGTTGCTAATGTTGTCCGGGGTCCTCATGGAGCCAACAATGTTGCCCTCATGTTGTCCCCATCCACGTTGTCCCCACATGTCCCCGCTCATGTTGTCCTGAAGGTCCCCATGGGAGCCTCATGTTGTCCCCATACTACTACTGGTGATGGTTGTCCCCATGTTGCCCCCATGCAGCCCCCATGTTGACCGGGCTGCAATGTTGCCCTCTGGTGTTCACTAAAAGTTCTGTTTTTGAAGCAGGATCAGATTATTGTTATCTGAGTGTTTAGGAAAATGGAAAGGGTCCTTACAGAGATTAACCCTCATGTTGTCCCCATGTTGTCCTCATGTTGTCCTCATGTTGTCCTCATGTTGTCCTCATGTTGTCCCCATGTTGCCCTCATGTTGTCCTCATGTTGTCCTCATGTTGTCCTCATGTTGTCTTCATGTTGTCCTCATGTTGTCCTCATGTTGTCCTCATGTTGTCCCCATGTTGTCGTGTTGCATGTTGTCCCCATGTTGTCCTCATGTTGTCCTTCATGTTGTCCCTCATGTTGCCCTCATGTTGTCCCCATGTTGCATGTTGTCCTCATGTTGCCCTCATGTTGTCCCCATGTTGTCCTCATGTTGTCCTCATGTTGTCCCCATGTTGTCCCATGATGTCCTCATGTTGCCCTCATGTTGCCCTCATGTTGTCTTCATGTTGCCCTCATGTTCCCCTCATGTTGCCCTCATGTTGTCCCCATGTTGTCCCCATGTTGCCCTCATGTTGTCCTCATGTTGTCCCCATGTTGCCCTCATGTTGTCCCCATGTTGCCCTCATGTTGTCCTCATGTTGTCTTCATGTTGTCCCCATGTTGCCCTCATGTTGTCCTCATGTTGTCCTCATGTTGCCCTCATGTTGTCCTCATGTTGTCTTCATGTTGCCCTCATGTTGTCCTCATGTTGCCCTCATGTTGTCCTCATGTTGTCCCCATGTTGTCCTCATGTTGTCCACATGTTGTCCTCATGTTGTCCCCATGTTGTCTTTATGTTGTCCTCATGTTGTCCTCATGTTGCCCTCATGTTGTCCCCATGTTGTCCTCATGTTGTCCTATATCAATGTTCTTTTTAATTCCCCAAAATAACATGATTGATTCCACCCAACGCTCTTTGCCAAGTACAAATCTCTACTTTCATTAATTTTGGGGCGTCTTATTCAATTTTATAGCATTGTAAAACAAATGGAAGTGTTTTTGAAATAGTATTGAGTAAAAGTTGACATATTCCAGTCTGTGATTATCATCAACATCCATTCCTTTAATTTTAGTCTAAATAATTCCTAATTTCTGCTTTTCTAACTCAAACATTAGGTATAATTTCCTATAAATGATCTTTATTGACCATAAATTCCCAAAATAACTGTAAAACTAAAGTTAAAAGTCAGTGTTACGTCAACGTGAAAACGTCAAAAAAAGTGACAAACATTGAAAAAGAGCGTCTAAAATGTTGAAAAAAGAGACAAAAACGTAAGAAAAGACCACACGAGGGTTAAGATGAATGAAAGTGTTTCTGGTCCCCCTGCAGGTGGTGAAGGCCTTCGACCACCGGTCGCAGACCCACGTGGCTCTGAAGATGGTCCGCAACGAGAAGCGCTTCCACCGGCAGGCAGCGGAGGAGATCCGCATCCTGGAGCACCTGAAGAAGCAGGACAAGGACTCGAGCATGAACGTCATCCACATGCTGGAGAACTTCACCTTCCGAAACCACATCTGCATGACCTTCGAGCTGCTCAGCATGAACCTGTACGAGCTCATCAAGAAGAACAAATTCCAGGGCTTCAGCCTCCCGCTGGTCAGGAAGTTCGCCCACTCCATCCTGCAGTGCCTAGACTCGCTGCACAAGAACCGCATCATCCACTGCGACCTCAAGCCCGAGAACATTTTACTCAAGCAGCAGGGACGCAGCGGCATCAAGGTAGTCTTTAACCCTCGTGTGGTATTCGGGTCAAATTGACCCATTTCAATTTTTTTACAAGAAAAAAGTACATTTTTTCCTACCTGAAAATCAACGGCCTTGCCTTATTTCCTGTGATAAACATGTATTCCTGACTCAATTCAGAACATTATTCTGGATATGACACTTATGTTGTTTCCATAGTGGATTTTTCAAGTTCAAGTTCAAATTTATTGTCATATGCACCTTAGTACAGCGTACCACAGCAATGAAATACAATATGCCTTATTGCACTCTCTCAGCACCAGCCAACAGTAACAGCTATAATAACAACAATAATAATAATAATAAAAACATAAAACCATTAAACCACCACAATAAACAGTGGCTAAGTGACTAAACGGACCCCAGAGGATACCAGAGGATAAAATCTATCCCTATAACGTGATGTACGCGCAGGGATGCTCTGCAAACATCTCCCTGATGGAAGGTGGGAGAAAAGGTTGTATGCAGGATGACTAGAATCCTGCATAATACTACGTGCCTTCTTAGTACTATGTTTCCAATAAATATGTTGCAGTGGTTCAAGGGGAACGCCGATGACTTTAGATGCAGTTTTGACCACCTTTGTCAGAAGATTACGATCATGTGACGTAGCCCTACCACACCACACCACAATGCTACCTGTCAGTATACTCTCAGTAGAAGTTCTGTAGAATATTAAGGGACATGCCATATTTCTTAAGACACCTCAAGAAAAAAATATAGCCTCTGATGTGCCTTCTTAATGGCACAGCTGATATGAAACCACCATGTGAGGGAGTCTGAAATGTGGATGCCTACGAATTTAAACGCGTTGACAATTTCAACAGGAGAGTTGTTAATATAGACAGGTGTATGTGTGAGTTTGTTCTTCCTAAAATCTATAATGACCTCCTTAGTTTTCTCCACATTAAGGGACAGATTATTTTTGCGGCACCACTTAATCAAGTTACTCACTTCATCCCTGTAGGCAGTTAATGAGTCCTATCACAGTAGTGTCACAATACTATAAGTGGGATGTTTTGCTTGGATTTCTAACATGAATTATAACCTTATGACATAAAACGAACCCCACTTCCATGTTTAATTGTGTGCTAGTAGAGACTGATGCATTCCCTGAACATATATGTTATCTCAGCTGTTGGAAATCGAGATAAAGACAATATTTGTAATAATTCATAATAGATTATGAAGTAAAATGTTATTTCAGAATTGTTTTTTGAAACCCCAAATAAGTCCCGGGTAAATTTGAGGGTCCCGAAAGTGAAGACAACACAAAGGTTAGATCCATCAAGGTTTCTCTGTGGTGTGTTTGTGCCACTAAAGGCTTGTTAATCTATAATAATATAATATATATATATATATATATATATATCTATAAAATATGCTTTCTCTCTGTCTCCAGGTTATAGATTTTGGTTCTAGCTGTTACGAACATCAGAGAGTTTACACCTACATCCAGTCCAGGTTCTACCGAGCGCCTGAGGTCATTCTGGGTAAGAAGAAACAAACTGAAAGCAGCCATTGGGCGACACTAAGATAACATGTTAACGTGCTGCTCTTTCAGCTTTTCACTTAACTTTTGGCCTCAAGTTTCAGTTTATCTCTGCCATAAACATCTAATTTGCTAAGACTTGTACACATCTTGGTGTTTTGGTCAAATTTCTGTTACACAGACATAACATTACAGCTAACTTTTGCAAACTCATTATCTTCTACCATTCCAGACGTCCATTGGCTTCCATTCATTTCTGTACTAAATTAACCCCTCATGTTGTCCTTGGGTCAAATGGACCCGTTTTCGGTTAATTTTTTTTTTCCTCACAAAAGAAATTTGGAAAAACTTTGGAAAAAAAACATTTAAAAAAAAAAGGAACCACAACATTGAAAAAGTGACAAAAGTGTGGAAAAAAAAAGCGATAATAATGTTGAAAAAACGTTTTTTTTATGGTTGACAGGAAGACAACACGGGTAAAACCACAGCTTGTTGTTTTTATGCTTTTGGTATTTAAACAAAGAGATAAACATGGATTTTGTTAGCTTTTAGTAAGAGCTGCTTACCCCTGTTTTCAGTCTTTATGCTAAGCTAATCTAACAGGCTTCTGGCTGTAGCTTCATATTTACTGTACCGACATGAGAGTAATATCGATGTTAGTGCTTCTTCTGTAATTGTACAGGCCTGGTTGGTTGTCTCTCCCCTATATTCATTTGCACAGACATAACATTACAGCTAACTTTTGCAAACTCATTATCTTCTACCATTCCAGACGTCCATTGGCTTCCATTCATTTCTGTACAAAACAGAATGGACCAAAGTAAATTCAGTTAACTCTTGTGTGGTCTTCCCGTTGACCATCAACTTGACTTTCCAGGTCAAAATTGTGATTTTCCGATGTTTTTGCCGCTTTTTCTGATTTATTTGTCACTTTTTCCAGCTTTTGGCGCGTTTAAAAAAAAAAAAACCTGAGCTGGTTTAATAACAGGTTTTACACTTATTCTTGGAATTCATGGTCAACAAACCTCATTTGTATCAAAGTTTTTAGTTAAAAAGGCAGAAATTATGAATTATTTTGACTGATAGTCAAAGTTTAGTCCGGATACTGGTTTGAAACCATTAAAAAAAAAAAGAATTTAAATGCTATAAGATTAAATAAAACTCCCAAAAAATTCACTGAAAGTAATCATTAATGTCACCTGAAGACTGTTGTATGGAATCATCCATGTTATTTTTGAACAATTTGGTTGAAAGAAATCCATATTTCTGATACAAAACACTGTGAAACGGGTCAATTTGACCCCAACACAAGGGTTAAAACATCATCACATCGCGGGACTCAGACAGTGAGCAGAGTTGATTGTGTAGCGGGTGGTTTGTTGTGGTTTGTTGTATTTTGGTGCCTATCCTGCGCCTCTGGTGTTTGACGTTCACGGCCCCGTGGTGGCTTTTCCACGGTGCATTCAGGGACAGGAAGCTAGCGGATCAGGGAGAGATGCCTAACGAGTTGAGACAAAAATGAAATTGCGCTGAAACCACGCAGGAACTCATAGTGCACCTTTTAAATGCTACATTGCTTGTGAGGGAAAAACCAGGAGTAACGGCTGCCGATATGAATCATTTCGATGCAAATTATTCACAGGTGGGTGTTTCGCATCTTTGTGTGTCTCGGTCACGCCTCTTGGCGAGGAAGAAAATAAGCTTATTTAATTATTTAAGGAGTAAAAAACTTTACAGCAGCCAACTCTCAAATCATGGAGAAACGCAGTCACAGTAACTGACAGAAAATTAAAGCCCACTATATTTTGTACATTATTGATTATTTATCTTCTCTGCAAGTTCTTTTTTTTAATATATTGAAACCAGTGGCTGCATGGAAGGTAGTAAATCAATCCATCAGTCTGAAAAAAATCTATCTGCCCATCAAAAGAAATGATGGTAGTTCCTTAGCAAGATTAGCTGACTGTTTTAATGATATTAAAGCCTGGATGGCCTTAAACTTTTTAAACTTTAACAAGAGTAAAACTGAGGTCATGGTTTTTAGATCCAGTGGCACCTCTTCATCCATCCATCCATCTTCATCCGTTTATCCGGAGTCGGGTTGCGGGGGCAGCAGCTCCAGTAAGGGACACCACACTTCTTTTTCCCGAGCCACATCAACCAGCTCAGACTGGGGGGTCCCGAGGCGTTCCCAGGCCAGGTTGGAGATATAATCTCTCCACCTAGTCCTGGGTCTTCCCCAGGGCCTCCTCCCAGCTGGACGTGCCTGGACCACCTCCCTAGGGAGGCGCCCAGGAGGCATCCTTACCAGATGCCCGAACCACCTCAACTGGCTCCTTTCGACGCGAAGGAGCAGCGGCTCTACTCCGAGCTCCTCTCGGAGGACTGAGCTTCTCACCCTAACTCTAAGGGAGACGCCAGCCCCCCTCCTGAGGAAACCCATTTCGGCCGCTTGTACCCTGGATCTGGTTCTTTCGGTCATGACCCAGCCTTCATGACCATAGGTGAGGGTAGGAACTAAAATTGCCCGGTAGATCGAGAGCTTTGCCTTCTGGCTCAGCTCTCTTTTCGTCACAACGGTGCGATAAACAGAATGTAATACCGCACCGGCTGCTCCGATTCTCCGACCAATCTCACGCTCCATGGTCCCCTCACTCGTGAACAAGACCCCAAGGTACTTAAACTCCTTCACTTGGCACCTCTTATGTCTCACAAATAGACCCGGGCATCTTTCAACCTTATGTTAAGTCCGTCGTAACAAACCTGGGTGTAAAAATGGATTGTGATTTTAAAATGGAGAAGCAGATCAATTCTGTTGTGAAAGCAAGTTTCTTTCAACTTAGGCTTCTTACCAAGCTTAAGGCATTTTTATCTTTCACTGACTTTGAGAGGGTTATACATGCTTTTATTACAACACGCCTTGATCATTGTAATGCTTTGTATATAGGTGTTAGCCAGGCCTCCTCTCTCTCGACTACAACTGGTTCAAAATGCTGCCGCTCGTCTCCTTACTGGGGCTCGTAAGTGAGATCACATCACCCCTGTTCTTGCCTCTCTTCACTGGCTCCCAGTTAGTTTTAGGATTGATTCTAAGATTTTATTGTTTGTTTTTAAAGCCCTTCATGGACTGGCTCCAGTCTACAATCACTGAGCTGTTGAGGCCACATGCTCCTTCAGGGTCATTAAGGTCTGCAAACCAGTCTCTTCTCGTTGTCCCTAAATCACGACTCAAGAGTAGAGGTGATCGGGCTTTCTCAGTCGCAGCCCCGAGACTGTGGAATAAATTGCCTCTTCATGTCAGACTGGCCCCCAGCCTTCCGGTTTTTAAATCACGACTAAAAACACATTTTTATTCCTTGGCTTTTAATCCGGCATGAGAACTGTATGTTGTATTTGTCTGGTGTTGTATTTTGTTTATTTCTTGTTTCATGTCAATGTACAGCACTTTGGTCAACCTGGTTGTTTTTAAATGTGCTTTAGAAATAAAGTTTGATTGATTGATTGATTGATTGATTGATTGATTGATTGAAAATTGATTGGACAATGATCAGTGGGAAAGTATTAGCGGATTATTTTTGATAAATGCAGATTTTGATTTCGTCATCCTCTGCCCTGCAGGCTCCAGGTATGGGATGCCGATCGACATGTGGTCCCTGGGCTGCATCCTGGCCGAACTGCTGACCGGTTACCCGCTGTTGCCGGGCGAAGACGAAGCCGACCAGCTGGCCTGCATCATGGAGCTCCTGGGCATGCCGAGCCAGAAGCTCCTCGACGCCTCCAAGAGAGCCAAAAACTTTGTGTCGTCCAAAGGCTACCCGCGGTACTGCACCGTCACCACGCTGCCCGACGGCACCACCGTGCTGAACGGCGGCGCGGCGGGGCAAGGTGCGGCCCGCCCGCAAGCAAGGACTGGAGCGTGGCGCTGAAGGGCTGCGATGACCCGCTGTTCCTGGACTTCCTCAAGCAGTGTCTGGCGTGGGACCCGGCGCTCAGGATGACGCCCAGCCAGGCGCTGCGCCACCCGTGGCTCAGGAGGCGACTCCCCAAGCCGCCGACGGGAACCGCCACAGCGGGCGAAAAGACCTCCTCCTCCTCCTCCTCTTCCTCCAAACGGGGCCCCGCCACCGCAAACGATGGCGCCATCACCTCCATCTCCAAACTCGCCCCCGCCCCCTCAACCACCACGTCCTCCTCCAAAACCAGGACTAACTTGGCGGCGATCACCGACGCCAACGGGAACATCCAGCCTAGGACGGTGCTGCCCAAACTGGTCAGCTGAGAGCGAACGCACCCTCAACGCTCGAGAGCGAACCAGCTGGATCTTGAAATAAATCTGGTTTTATCCAGTTTTTAGAGGAGCGGTGGTTTTTTTTCCCCGCTGTGTTGTTGGGAGTTGGGAGTGCGCTCAGATCGTTGGAAACTATTCCCGCGTTGTGGGTTTTTAAGATGGTCAGAGCGCCCGGCTGGGGATGTAAGCGCTGGAGGACAACTTTATTGATACACTGGGGTGCGTTCAGACTGGGAGCAGTAAGACAGGACGTGATCCATATGTTTATGATTGTGGGGTTGCTTAGACAATCAGAAACACATCACTCTGTAGTTCCAAACACATTGAAAAACATGGTGCTGACGGAGGGAACAAGGCTTTTTTTTATGTTTTTACCGCAGAATCTATCTAACTGAGCTGATTAATTAATTAATCAACACCAAAAAACAACTTTTTAGGACCTGAGTCTTACGAGGTTAAATCTTCAGACAATTGTAGTGCGATATATTAATGTTGTTTACCGACAAACATGTCCGATATATCCCCGGGATACTAAGCTAACAGCTGCAAAAACGCAACGATTAGCTTGCTAATCTTTGTCTCATATCACTATGAAATCACGTTTGTTTCAGTTTGGGGAACATTAGTAGGCATTTGTCATCACTTTGGACTTAAATGACATAACTAATCAAAAACAACCCTAAAAACTGAACCATCTACCTGTTAGCTGGCTAACGTTTTTAGGTAGCTGTATTTGTACAGTGTGTAGCTAGCCTGTGTTATCCTACTAGGTTTGTGCCTGTCGACTGGCTAACTGCTAACTGGCTAATAACCACTGGTTAGTTGTTAGTTGACAGCTATTTTGTTTGTGTTTGGGTGTCACTTTGCTACCTATTTGATTTTTAACCGGCTAGCAGTTAGCCTAGA
This sequence comes from Etheostoma perlongum, assembly GCA_026937815.1. Taxonomy (NCBI): domain Eukaryota; kingdom Metazoa; phylum Chordata; class Actinopteri; order Perciformes; family Percidae; genus Etheostoma; species Etheostoma perlongum. Next base: position 7,665,450 of record CM049393.1, on the reverse strand, counting down.
AAACTTTGAATCAGTCAGCTAGCTGTAGCCGGCTCACGATTTGCCTTTTCTTGGCAGTCTGGTGGCTAGCCTTAGCCTCTTTTTAGCCATAGCTTGTTAGCTCTCCACTGCCCAGCCTTACGGAGCACAGATTAAGAGTTGTTAAGGTTTTTTTTTGTTTTACACTTTACTTGAAGGTATCTGCATAAGAGTGTCATGACACTGTCATGAATACAAGACACTGAATACAAGACACTGTCATGACAGCTCATGAACACACAACGCTGTGACAGTGTCATGAACACAAGACAGTGTCATGACACTCATGAATACATGACACTGTCATGCACACAACACTGTCATGACGCTGTCATGTGTTCATGACAGCGTCATGTATTCATGAGTGTCATGACACTGTCTTGTGTTCATGACAGTGTCTTGTGTTCATGACAGTGTCATGTGTTCATGACACTGTCTTGTGTTCATGACAGTGTCATGTGTTCATGACAGTGTCTTGTGTTCATGACAGTGTCATGACACTGTCTTGTGTTCATGACACTGTCATGACAGCGTTGTGTGTTCATGACGCTGTCATGTGTTCATGACAGTGTCATGTATTCATGAGTGTCATGACACTGTCTTGTGTTCATGACAGTGTCTTGTGTTCATGACAGTGTCATGACACTGTCTTGTGTTCATGACAGTGTCATGTGTTCATGACAGTGTCATGTGTTCATGACAGTGTCATGACACTGTCTTGTGTTCATGACAGTGTCATGTGTTCATGACAGTGTCATGTGTTCATGACGCTGTCATGACAGCGTCGTGTGTTCATGACAGCGTCATGTATTCATGAGCTGTCATGACACTGTCTTGTGTTCATGACAGTGTCTTGTGTTCATGACAGTGTCATGTGTTCATGACAGTGTCATGACACTGTCTTGTGTTCATGACAGTGTCATGTGTTAATGACGCTGTCATGACAGCGTCGTGTGTTCATGTCACTGTCATGAATACATGACACTGACATGACACTGTCATGTGTGCATGACAGTGTCATGACACTGTCTTGTGTTCATGAATACATGTGTTCATGACACTGTCATGAATACATGACACTGACATGACAGTGTCATGACAGTGTCATGTCACTCTTATGTAGTTTTCTGAAGGTTAGCAAAAGAGAGGAAGGAAGTTGGAAAAAGATGTTTGGGTTAAATAGCGCCGTTTTATAAACCAAATCGGATTATTAGGGATTCAAAATGGCTGAGGGAGCTGTGAAGAAGGTAGAGAAGGTGGAGTATTTTTATGGTTAGTTTTATGGACACGTTATAAATCATGTTAAACTCAAAGGGCTCTATATATATATATATATATATCAACCAAATTGCCCAAAAATAACATGGATGATTCCATGCGTTCTTCAGGTAACATTAAGGATTACTTTTATTGAATTTTTGGGGTGTTTTATTTAATCTTATAGCATTTGAATTATTTTTCTAAGGTTTCAAAACAGTATCCGGACTAAACTTTGACATCTACCCATCTGAGATCCACTCAACATCCTCTATTAGTCAAAATAAGTCATAATTTTTAACTTTTTAACTAAATACGTATGTATAATTTGATATAAATGAGGTTTGTTGACCTTAAATTCTAAGAATAAGTGTAAAACCTGTTTGAACTGGAAGGACAAGTTCATGGTTAACAGGAAGACAACACAAGGATAAAAGTAGAATTTCCTGTAATAAAACATTAACTGCACCAAAATAGAATAAGTTAAAATAAAATAAAAAACTAATCCAGTAACATGAGATACATTAAATCGACGATTTAACTCAAATGAGAAAAAAAGGCGAGAGATGAAATGACTTCTAATGTGATTATTTTGGGATTTTGCCAGCATGGCGATGAAAGGCATGTGTTGTAGCCTGCGTCTGGCGCAATGCATGCTGGGATACGCTCTGGCGTTGTGCGTCCCTGAACCGGAGGAACCGGTAAAGCCGGCTTTATCGCTAACATCATGTGGAGGAACCGCTTCCTGGTGTTACTGGGCCCAGATGCTATCTACGGAAGAGGATTTGGGCCACTGGTGAAATAATTATGTGAATTCTGACTTTTTTCTCAGAATTCTGACTTTTAATTCTGAGATTAAAGTCAGAATTCTGAGAAAAAAGTCAGAATTCTGACTTTAATCTCAGAATTCTGACTTTAATCTCAGAATTCTGACTTTAATCTAAGAATTAAAGAAAGTCAGAATTCTGAGATTAAAGTCAGAATTCTGACTTTAATCTCAAAATTCTGACTTTAATCTCAGAATTCTGACTTTAAAAAAGTCTCAGAATTCTGAAAAAAGTCAGAATTCACATAAATTTTTCACCAGTGGCCCAAATCCTCTTCCGTAGCTATCAAACGTGGATTCACACAGAAAAAACTATGTAGTACAAGTATGTCTATGTAGTACAAGTACACCGTGTGGGTACAACAGACATACAGCAGCACGTAAAAATACCCAGTTACAATAACGTGTAGATGAGCGACAACTCTGCGATCATTCGGGATGTAACGATACACTCAGCTCACGATACGAGTCACGATTTTAAGTTCACGATTTTTGCGATTTTCTCAGGATTTTTTAAGTTTTTTTAACAGAATGAGCTGCGGACAAATGAGTGAGAAATACTCCTTTGTGTGTATAAAAATTGCACAAAACTACCGCTGTGTCCACTTATCAAAACCCTCATGTTGTCCTCGGGTCAAATTTGACCCGGTTTCAGTTTTTTTTAAATCACAAAACAAGGGCCTTCAAAATAAGAGCTGACAATGTCAACAGAAATATCAAATAACTTAAGAAAAACATCAATAAAAGGACCCAGGCCTTCAAAATAAGAGCCGAAAATGTCAACATTACAAATATCAAATAACTTGGAAAAAAACATTTTAAAAAAAAAAAAAAGGACCCAGTACATTGAAAAAGTGTCAAAAATGTCCGAAAAAAAGCGATAATAATAGACAACACAAGGGTTAAATAACAAAAAATAAGAAATTCTTTGTTTTGTTTTTTAAAAATCTCTTGGAAGTTTTTTTAGGAGACGTAGTGACGTCTGAAGTTAAATGAATTAAATCTAAAGTACGTTGCGATACTTTTTTTTATCAATAATAAAATTTTATTACTAATTTTGACAATTTTATCTAACATTGATCCGATTCACGATGCAGTGGTCACATCCCGAGTGGTCAGTCGTACTGACTCGTAAAATGTTGATCAAAGGTTAAATGTGATTGGGGGAAATGGGGGGGAGGAGGGGGGGTATTTATTTACTACAATTTAATGAATATTTATTAATCTACTATGATGTGCAGTTCATACTTGAATGTGTGTGTTGTATGTAGCAGTGTGTGTGTCGACGTTACGAGAGGTTTTCTTAAAGCTTGTTCCCTCACACACACACACACACACACAATACACACACACACACACACACATACACACACCCACACACATGTACACACACACACACACCCACACACATAAATATACACACATACACACACACGCACACATACCCACACATATACACACACACACGCAGGCATGCACACACACCCACATATACACACACACCCACATATACACACACACACCAACACACACCCAGCCACCCACATATGCACATTCACGCACACACACCCTCCCACCCACCCACATATGCACACACACACGCACCGACACACACACACCCACCCACTAATACACACACACACACACGCACATACCCACACACCCTCCCACCCACATATGCACAAGCACATACACCCCCACACGCACACACCGACACACACACACCCACCCACTAATACACACACACACGCACACACCCACACACCCTCCCACCCACCCACATATGCACACACACACGCACATACCCACACACCCTCCCACCCACCCACATATGCACACACACCGACACACACACACCCACCCACTAATACACACACACACACGCACATACCCACACACCCTCCCACCCACCCACATATGTACACACACACACACACGCACCGACACACACACACCCACCCACTTATACACACACACACCCTCCCACCCACATATGCACACACACACACACACACACACAACACACACACTCGTCAACATAAAACAAAACTTTACCTGAACGCACCCACAGGAAGTTGAGTCATACCGGGACGAAGAAGAAGAAGAAGAGGAGGAGGAGGAAGAGGAGGATGCCACATCGGCTTTTCGACCGTGATGCACTGTAGCACATGGGACGACTAAGACGTGCACGGAGGATCTGACGATGTAAAACACACAGACACTTCCTGCTCCACCCGTCTCGGGGGGGGGGCTTTCTGATGATAATTTGTTTGTTTTCTAAAGATTTGGTTGGTTGGTTGGTTGGTTGCTTGTGTTGTTTTTTTAATTTTGTAATTTTTTTTAGAGAGGGCTGAGAGTCGTAACTACTTTGTGCCTTCAGTATCTCATCGCCATGACCACGCCCGCCCAACACACACACACACACACACACACACACACACACACACACACACACACACACACACACACACACACACACACACACACACACACACACACACACACACACACACGATGTCATGGATGTCAATATATTTAACAAAAAAATAAATCCTTTAGTAACGTTTTGGTGCGACTCACATAAGACTCCAGCTGTTAGGTGAGTTTTGGCGACCAAACTCGGCGTGCCGATTGGCTCCTGGTTGGTTTCTTTTCAGCAAAGCCCAAAGATACCATGTGAACCACCGTGACCTCTGACCCCTCCCAAACCCCCGAGAAACGTGTGACCATAGAGTAAAACGAGTATAGATGTGCAGAATCATCATAATCATTAGAATAGTCAGTAAAATGCTTAAAAAAATCATTCACATCCTAAATAATTCCCAAAAAGTGTATCAAATACACCTGCCGCTGTTTCTAGTTAAACTATATGAATCTGAACGTGAACTTTGAGGAATTGAACTGCAAAGAAATTAATTAATTTGTTCAAGCCAGTAATGCTAATAATAATAATAATTCATGTTAATTCAGACATTGTGCCGTTTCTTTCTGTTGATAGGAATTAAAGTGGATATTTCTGATTAGATTCAGACTCTAAGCTAAGAAAAGCATCATAAAATAGAGGAAATGGCAACGTTTCACTGTTCTCTTTGGCACCTTCTGTTAGCAGGAGGATGGAAACTGGATTATCCCAGTTGTCTTGAATGCAGCACGAAAAGCAGCCGCTGAAGGGAGTTATATGGAAGCCCATTCCTGCCAGAAAATTAAAAAAATAAAATAAAATGTTAACCCTCGTGTTGTCTTCCCGTCAAAATGGAAAATCATCGAGGCTTTTTATCGATGTTTTTAACTTTTTCTTACGTTTTTGTCCCTTTTTTCAACACTTTTCACACTTTTTTTGACGTTTTCAACATTACGTATCACTAACTTATTAACTTTAGTTTACAGTTATTTTTGGAATTTATGGTCAATAAACCTCATTTATATATCAATGTTCTTTTTAATTCCCCAAAATAACATGATTGATTCCACACAACGCTCTTTGCCAAGTACAAATCTCTACTTTCATTAATTTTGGGGCGTCTTATTCAATTTTATAGCATTGTAAAACAAATGGAAGTGTTTTTGAAATAGTATTGAGTAAAAGTTGACATATTCCAGTCTGTGATTATCATCAACATCCATTCCTTTAATTTTAGTCTCAATAATTCCTAATTTCTGCTTTTCTAACTCAAACATTAGGTATAATTTCCTATAAATGAGGTTTATTGACCAGAAAATCCAAAAATAACTGTAAAACTAAAGTTAATAAGTTAGTGTTAAACGTACGTAGTGTTAAACGTCAATAAAAAGCATCAAGTGTTGAAAAAGGGGACAAAAACGTAAGAAAAAATTATAATATGCTCTTATTTTGTTTTTTACAATATTTTATATTAATTGTTTTGTATGTTTGAGTTTTCTGTGCAGCACTTTGGTAACTTTGTGTTTGTAAAATGTGCTATAGAAATAAAGTGGATTGGATTGAGAAGTCAAAATATTGACTAATATAGTATCTGATAATTTAGATTTACCCTGAATGTTTTTGTTTTTTGATAGAAATGTGCTTCCATATTGTTTACAGAGCCAGCCAACGCACCAACCACAGACTGTAGCTTTAACCTGATTAATACTGACATCAAGTGTGTGTGTGTGTGTGTGTGTGTGTGTGTGTGGGGGTTAGGGGGTGGAGGGGTAAAACATGGCTGCACAATGTACAGACACATATCAGCCAACTGTCTCCTCGGGACAGACTGGCAACAACGCCTGCTGACGACAGGGCTAAGCTAACACTAGCCGATCGACCGCTAGCGTCCAGCCGCTAGCTACTGCACTGATGTTTGTTTTCTCTACAGTGAAGCTAACACTAGCCTAGCCCAGGGCTGTAGTACTCGAGTCCGGTCTTGGACACGAGTCCGGACTCGAGACCGTTGTTCTGTGGTCTCGGACTTGTCTCTGACTCGCTAGTATTTGGACTCTGACTTGTCCCGGTCTCGGCCACTGGTCTTGCCAGATATGGCTTCTGGTCTGGACCGAGTCCAGGTGTCTTTATTATGTTGATGATAATATTGGAGGGAAAGGGAAACCCAAAATGATTGTCTTGATACTGTCATGCATAAGACCTTTATTCTGTCCTGGACTCTAGTCTTGACTTGGACTCAAACCTCTTTGGATTCGGCCTTGTCTTGGACTCAAACCTTTTTGGACTCGGCCTTGTCTTGGACTCAAACCTTTTTGGACTCGGTCTTGACTCGGACTCGAACCTCTTTGGATTCGGTCTTGACTCGGACTCAAACCTGGACTCTTGACTCAAAACCTTTTTGGACTTGGTCTTGGACTCAAACCTTTTTGGACTCGGTCTTGACTTGGATTTGAACCTCTTTGGACTCTGTCTTGACTCGGACTCGAACCTCTTTGGATTCGGTCTTGACTCTGACTCAAACCTTTTTGGACTCGGACTTGACTTGGACTCGACTAGTCCTGGTCTTGGACTTGACTAGTCCTGGTCTTGGACTTGACTTGGACTCGACTAGTCCTGGTCTTGGACTTGACTTGGACTCGACTAGTCCTGGTCTTGGACTTGTCTTGAACTCGACTAAGGTGGTCTTGACTACAGCCCTGGCCTAGCCTACTGCTAATTGACCGCTAGTAGCACAGAGCAAGTTTATAACTGCTAGCTGTTAGCATTAATGTGTTTTTAAAGGGTTTTCTTCATGTTGGTACCTCAGACTGCTCAGTTATTATTATTATTTTTATTATTTTTACTGTTGTCATTGTTGTGACTAACACCCAGGGCATTTGGTTGAATCTACCAAAGTGCATTCCTTTACAAAGCTAGCTGGGAGCTAGCTGCTCAAACACACAGACAGACAGACGGGGGAGAAAGTACGTCGGTATAACGCCAACAAGAGACGCTGTCTTTCCAAAAAAAGGATGGAAAGAGAACAAGTGATAGTGTTTGTTGTTGTTTTTTAAAGTTTATTATTAACAGGCTGAAGTCACACAGGAACATGAAGTCTGGTTTAACTGACCTCTTGGTAGCATATCACGTGTGAAAGCACCTGTAGCCTAGCTAGCCTGCTAGCTTGTCACCATGTTAGCCTGCTAGCTCGTTAGCAATGGTAGCCTACTAGCCTGTTAGCCATGGTAGCCTAACTAGCCTGCTAGCTTGTCACCATGTTAGCCTGCTTGCTCGTTAGCCATGGTAGCCTACTAGCCTGTTAACCATGGTAGCCTAGCTAGCCTGCTAGCTTGTCACCATGTTAGCCTGCTAGCTTGTTAGCAATGGTAGCCTGCTAGCCCGTTAGCCATGTTTTGCTTGTATCAGGAGGTCTCCGTTAGCGTGACGCTGCGCTGTATTTTGCCAGCTGGGTTTTATTGTGGATTTTATCTGTAAATAATGGAAGAAATGTTTGAATACTACACTTTTTTGAATACACGGCTGTGCCACGCCGCGGCCAGTTTTACAACGTACTGTATCTACTGTACAAAAACACAGAAGTCACTTTTCTAGTGAGCCTTTGTTAAATTTTATTGTGGTGGAAAAAATTATTATTAATAATAAAAATCAATTTATTGTTCATCAGCGTGTTGTTTCAGTGAATCGGTGTGTAAGTTAAAGGTAAGTCATTCAAAAGTTTTAAAGCCAATCACAATGTATATTTAAAAATATTTTATATATTATGAATTATATATTATGAATTATATATTATATATTAATGGACAAAGCATTCTACCTCAGTGGTCATTACCTCAGTCAACATCTTCATAAAGACTTCATGTTCTCAATCTGCGACACTTAACGATGATTTCATGAATTATGGTCTCGTGGATTTTAAAATCAGCGATAAAGCACTCACCCCTCTCTCTTCCTCCCACATCCCTCCCCCCTCCTCCCTCACACCTCCAGTTCTCCCCCTTCTCTCCTTCCTCACCCCTCCTTCTTTCCTCCAGCTCTCCTCCCTCTCTCATCCCACACCTCCAGCTCTCTCCCTCTCTCCTCCTCTCCCCCTCCTCCTCCTCCCCATCCCCCCCTCATCCCTCCTTCTTTCCTCCACCCCCAGCTCTCCTCCTTCTCTCCCCCTCACCCCTCCTCCCTCACACCTCCCTCCTTCTCTCTCCCCCTCTCTCCTCCCCCAGCTCTCCCCTCTCTCCCTCTCCCCCCCTCTCTCCTCCTCCCACATCCCTCCCCCCTCATCCCTCCCGTTCTCTCCCTCACACCCCCAGCTCTCCCCCCTCTCTCCTCCCTCACCCCTCCTTCTTTCCTCCAGCTCTCCCCGCTCTCTCCTCCTTCTCTCCCCCCTCTCTCCTCCCTCACACCTCCAGCTCTCCCCCTCTCTCCTCCTTCTCTCCTCCCCCGCTCTCCCCCTCACACCTCTCTCCTCCCTCCCACTCTCCCCCCTCTCCTCCCTCCCCCTCCTTCTTTCCACCTCCAGCTCTCTCCTCCTTCTCTCCCCCCGCTCTCTCTCCCTCACACCCCCAGCTCTCCCCCTTCTCTCCTCCCCACTCTCCTCCTCTCACCTCCAGCTCTTCCCCCTCTCTCCTCCTTCTCTCCCCCCTCTCTCCTCCCTCACACCTCCAGCTCTCCCCCCCACTCTCCTCCTTCTCTCCCCCCGCTCTCCTCCCTCACACCTCCAGCTCTCCCCCCTCTCTCCTCCTTCTCTCTCCCCCTCTCTCCTCCCTCACACCTCCAGCTCTCCCCCTCTCCTCCTTCTCTCCCCCTCTCTCCTCCTCCTCACACCTCCAGCTCTCCCCTCTCTCCTCCTTCTCTCCTCCCTTTCCTCCCTCACACCTCCAGCTCTCCCCCCCTCTCTCCTCCTTCTCTCTCCCCCTCTCCTCCCTCACACCTCTAGCTCTCCCCTCCTCCTCCTCCTCCCTCTCTCCCCCTCTCTCCCCCTTCTCTCCTCCCTCCTCCAGCTCTCCCCCCCTCTCTCCTCCTTCTCTCCCCCCTCTCCTCCCTCACACCTCCAGCTCTCCCCCTCTCCTCCTTCTCTCCTCCCTCACCCCTCCATCTTTCCTCCAGCTCTCCCCCCTCTCTCCTCCTTCTCTCCCCCCTCTCTCCTCCCTCACACCTCCAGCTCTCCCCCTCTCCTCCTTCTCTCCCCCGCTCTCCTCCCTCACACCTCCAGCTCTCCCCCCTCTCCTCCTTCTCTCCTCCCCCTCTCTCCTCCCTCACACCTCTCTCTCTCCCCTTCTCCTCCTCCCCGCTCTCCCCTCCTTTCCTCCAGCTCTCCCCCTCTCTCCTCCTCTCTCTCCCCTCTCTCCTCCCTCACACCTCCAGCTCTCCCCCCTCTCTCCTCCTTCTCTCCCCCCGCTCTCCTCCCTCACACCTCCAGCTCTCCCCCCTCTCTCCTCCCTCACACCTCCAGCTCTCCCCCTCTCTCCTCCTTCTCTCCTCCCGCTCTCCTCCCTCACACCTCCAGCTCTCCCCCTCTCTCCTCCTCCTTCCTCACCCCTCCTCTCCTCCCTCAACCCTCCTTCTTTCCTCCAGCTCTCCTCCTGCTCTCCTCCCTCACCCCTCCTTCTCCCTTCCCTCTCTCCTCCCTCACCAATTCAATACTGGGCCAAATAGGTTCTGGGTTGAAAACAAACCCAAAATAACCCTCTATCTATGTTCTATCTAATCTATTTCTATATTCTGAATGTTATTAAAAGTTACAAAGTTTTTGTCTACCAAGCTAACGTAACTACATGATGCTAGCACCTGAAACACGTTAGCGTACACGTCTCTGACTGACATTACTGCAGTACTACTCTGCAGTACTTCTAAAATGCAGTTTCTGTTGAGACCTTGTTAATTGGCCCTGGATTAGACCGAGGTCACCATGACAACACACTGCCCACTCACAGGTGCTGATGAAGGCAGCGACGCCGAGGAGGAGGATGTGACGTGGAGCCGGGAAACATGTAGTCATGGCAACCAGAGATTAGATTAGATTAGTACACACACACACGCAGAGACACACACACGCAGAGACACACACACACACACTCACGCAGAGACACACTCACGCAGAGATACACACACACACTCACGCAGAGACACACACACGCAGACACACACACACACGCAGAGACACAGACACACGCAGACACAAAGAGACACACACACGCAGAGACACACACACACAGACACACACGCAGAGACACACACGCAGAGACACAGACACACAGAGACACACACATGCAGAGACACACACACACGCAGACACAAAGAGACACACACACGCAGAGACACACACACACAGACACACACGCAGAGACACACACGCAGAGACACAGACACACAGAGACACACACACACGCAGAGATACACACGCACACATACACTCACACAGAGACACCAATGCAGAGACACACACACACAGACACACACGCAGAGACACACATGCAGAGACACACACACACGCAGAGACACAAAGAGACACACACACGCAGAGACACACACACACAGACACACACGCAGAGACACACATGCAGAGACACACACACACATGCAGAGACACACACACACAGACACACATACTCACACAGAGACACACACACGCAGAGATACACACGCACACATATACTCACACAGAGACACCAATGCAGAGACACACACACGCAGAGACACACACACACACACTCACTCACTCACACACGGCGTTAAAAGTGTCTTTTTTTTACACTTTGAAACTAATTTTTCTTATTTTCATGAGTCTTCTTGTGATTTAAAATTAAATGTAAATAAATAAATTAAATGATGTTTATTTATAAACGGTCAGAAAATTGTCAAAAAATGCCCAAAGTGACGTCTTCAACTTGTTTTCTAAGGGCAACGGTCCAATAAAACGCAAAGATAATTCATTCATAATGATATCAATCAGCTACAAATGTGACGATGTAAAACAATTCAAATTTTTAATTAATTAATCGATTATCATCTCATGTTCTGATTAAAGCATATCACACAGTCTCTTCCACATGCACCTTTTCTCTTCCACACACTCTGTCTGTCTTTCTCTCCTGTCACTGATGAGATAATTGATAATTAGTTCACCATGGTAACAAGGAGCAGCCATGTGATTGGAGCAGCTGTGCTCCATGTCAGGCAGCAGCGGGCGGGATTAACAGGAAGGACACGGCTGCTAATTATAGAAGCTATAGCATTAAGCTAACAGGCTAACTGCTCAGAGCAGCTGCTGCCTGGCTCGAGGGCGGGTGCTCGGAGGGTTCTACCCATAATGCAGCAGTCCAGCATGAACTACAAACAAAACATGAACTACAAACTAAAAACAAAGATGGACTCTCCAGTCCGTTGATTTTGCACATCATGGTCAGTGGTGGAAGAAGTATTCAAATGATTGACTTACAAATAGCAGTACAACAGTATAGAAATACCCCATTGCAAGTAGACTATAGACACTGTGTGTGTGTGTGTGTGTGTGTGTGTGTGTGTGTGTGTGTGTGTGTGTGGATGAACTGCTCTGTCAGCTCTAGCCGCTGAAAAGAAATAAGCAGAAAACAGACCAATCACAACCGCTGGTCAGTCTGATGTCATGCTGCCCGAGCTCATTAATATTCATGAGCTGGGTAAAGGGTGCTGATAGCCAGGCTCTCATTGGCTAGCTGTTAGCCAATCAGAGTCCAGCAGCTTAGCTGGTTGAATGTTAATGAGAACTGGCCCAAATGGAGCTGAGTCTTCCTGCTTGAAACAAGGTAACCATGGTAACCAAGTTACAGAGAGTCCATGGCAGGACTTTACACCACAAACGTCATGAAATACATGTGCACAATACACGGGCACCTTTAAATATATGTTATACTGATCAATACGTAGTTAGTGACGTTGAACAGAGCTCTAAAATCAAATAGGTTTGGACTAGTTTTTACAACAGAAATGAGAAAAATTGTTAGAGAGAAAGTAGGCAACAACAAAAAAGGTACCGGTACCGAATTCCCATTCGTGGTATCGGTACAAAGGTTAAGCAAAACAACAGAGAACTCAACTTAAATGCATGTTGTATAAAGGTTATATAAGGTCATATAAGTGTGGGAACCCCTGGCTCTCTAACATGTTTACATCATGTCGGTCTTTTATGAATCTGCAGTCTGGACGCATGAATGATGAGTGACTGTAACGTTGTGTGTGTGTGTGTGTGTGTGTGTGTGTGTGTGTGTGTGTGTGTGTGTGTGTGTGTGTACACACGTCTTGTCTAAATCTGTATGAAGCTCAGAGCTCAGTAGGACATCACAACGGACACACACACACACACACACACACACACACACAGGTAACCTGATAGAGTGTGACTTGCTGCAAAGGATTATGGGTCCAAATTAATATCCCCTTACTGTATGTTAAGCCACCTTTGCTCAGGCTGTGTGTGCACACTGTATAACGGAGCAGCTGCTCAGATGGCAACCTCTACGTGACTTTATTTCCTACCAGAACCGATCCGACCGGGCCTTGGTTGCTTTTAAAAGGTTTTTATCTATAAAACTTAAACTTTTCTATTAAATTTAGTCCAGTTTTAACAGCCAGGCGGTCTTTTCTGGGCTGTTCTGTCGGCTGCTCCAACAATAAACTGACACTTTAAAACAAGCAAGTTAAAAGTACTCAGATATTTTACTTTTTAAATTAAGAACAGAAGACTGAAACTACTTCTGAACACACACGTTCCACCAAAACAACTTCCTTCCCGAGACTATTTAGCAGCGGCACCGTAGCTCCGTCCGGCGCTTAGCACCGCCCCAAGACGACTGTGATTGGTTAAAAGAAATGCCAATAAACCAGAGCACGTTTTTCTCCCATCCCAGAATGCTGTAGACTAGCCAGACCTCCTTTTGCAGCGCTGTGGAGGAGGGTCTGGGACTAAGTTGCCCTTTATTGCAGCCCTTCCCTGGGTAACTATGACCTGCATGACTGAGAGCCTTCACAGACATCGAGGACGGAGCGCTGACTTTGCACCCCCCACCAACACTCCCAGCATGCACGGGGCTGCCACCTGCCAAGGGAAGGGGGGGGGGGCTCTAACCTACAGACCCAGATAATGAAGAGGAAAAAAGGAGCGAGTGATGAGAGCAGAGATACATTAGCAGCAGGTGTCTCACTCGCCACTGACGGCCATGTTGGCGTCTCATGTCCGGCTGGGACGCTGCTGCAGAGTTTAACTTAACTTCTCCACCTCTCACCCTTTCTAAACCCATTTTAATTCATGAAAAACACATTCTCACCCTGTTAAAACCCAGGTTAAACCCCATTCTTACCCCTTTATACCCACACTAACCCTTAATCTAAACCCGGCCAAATACTTAAACCAGTCTAATATCCCTCAGACCCAATCTAATATCAGTATAATGCTATTTTAACCCATTCTCAAACCTCTCTAACCCATCCTAAACATCCTAAAAACCATTTGAACTCTTCCAAAACATCTTAGGAAAACCTCTATTGGACTTTTGCACTACCACCATGACACACACTCTCATACAGCACCTTGCACACAATATAATTAGCCTGTCCATATTATCCATGTGGATTTGTTTGAGGTTATTTGGTTTTATCATCCTGGTATAATGTATGCGTATGCTGTGTGTGATGTCTGTAAGCTACTGGGACCTTGAATTTCCCCTTGGGGATACTCTATCAATCTATCTATCCATCTATCCATCTATCCATCTATCCATCCATCCATCTTCAAAAACCTTATATATGTTAATGTCAATGTCAATTTTATTTCTATAGCACATTTAAAAACAACAACAGTTGACCAAAGTGCTGAACAGGGTCGAAGTCAAATACTTATATAACAAGTGTAAAGAATTACTAGAACCAAAGTAACAACACAGGGAGACAAACAACAACAGTTAAAAACAAAGAAATCCAGGTTAACGAGGGTTAAAAGCTACAGCAAACAGGTGTGTCTTAAGCAGCAATTTAAACATTTGTAGGGTCTGTGCAGCTTTGATATGGATGGGGAGGTTATTCCATAGTGAGGGGGCGCCCACTGCAAATATTAACCTGAGACTATTCTAACCCAATCTAAAAGCCCTCCTAATCCCACAACAGCCCATTATAAATCGTATCATAAACATGCAAACCAGTCTATACCCTCTTTAAATCCACACTGTGACCAGAATATCCATTTGAAACCAGTCTGAAACCCCGTCTATCTATCCCCAACCAAAAACGAGTCGGTCACATTATAACCCATTAAATTCAAATTCTGTTATTTTCATCCAACACACTGTTGCCATAGACGCAGTTCTGGAGGACAGCTGTCAATCAATCCGCTGAAAGACATCCGGATAATTTATCAGCGAGTGGACGCAGTGACGCTAATGTGTTAGCTCAGCTAGCTACATTGCAACATGTTTAACATTAACTTGCAGGTGTTTTAGCACGCAGCGGCAAAAAGGAACCGAGATGAACGAGGACATAAACGTCAACATAAAGATCCTAAAACGTTTTACAAACATTTCTATACTTTGAGCCAGGGCTGTAGTCAAGACCACCTTAGTTGAGTCCAAGACAAGTCCAAGACCAGGACAAGTCAAGTCCAAGACAAGTCCAATACCAGGACTAGTCAAGTCCAAGTCAAGACCGAGTCCAAAAAGGTTTGAGTCCGAGTCAAGGCCGAGTCTAAAAAGGTTAGAGTCCAACACAAGACCGAGTCCAAGACAAGACAGAGTCCAAAAAAGGTTTGGGTCCGAGTCAAGACCGAGTCCAGGACAGGAATAAAGGTCTTATGCATGACAGTATCAAGACAATCATTTTGGGTTTCACTTTCCCTCCAATATTATTATCAACATAATAAAGACACCTGGACTCGGTCCAGACCAGAAGCCATATTGGGCAAGACCAGGGGCCGAGACCGAGACAAGTCCGAGTCCAAATACTAGCGAGTCCGAGACCATAGAAAAACGGTCTTGAGTCCGGACTCGAGTCCCAGACCGGACTCGAGTACTACAGCCCTGATTTGAGCTCTACCAGAACACCTTTCTCCGCCCATCACCCCATTGTATTCCCATTTTGAATTCACACACAAACCCAAAAATCTAACTCAAAATGTCCAGTTAAGTATTCTGAAAGTGGACAAAGCAATCCAAACACATTCAATCCTGTTTTATACCCATTCTAAATATGGTTTAGCCCATTCTAACCAGGACAAAAAATTTCACCCATCTTTTTAAACACAATCTCAAATATTTCTAAACGAAATATAGACCCAAAACAATTCCAAATCCACAGTAATCCCAATAAAATAAAATACAATACAAAACAATACAATGCAATGCAATGCAATGCAATACTCTTCTACAACCCATTTTATATCCACATTCTACCACACTAATCCAAAAATTGAAGCTTAAGCCGGTCTTGAGAGTGGATAACTAAATGTAATCCCATTACAAACCATGCTAAACACATTGTGACCCCTGTTCAACCCAACTCTTAAACCTTGTTAATCCGGGTTACACTTCTATAAACAGCCGAAACCCAATTTAATCCCAGTCTACCTCTTCCGTCTCCTATTTATTCCAACATAACACATTCTCTAAACCCGTTCTAAACTATTATAACCCATCCTGAACCCAGTCTCAACCTGCAGCCCCCCTAATCCATTTGAATGGCATCATAACTCTTCCACAACCCATTTTAGACCCACTCTAAACCCATTCTTAAATAATAATAATTGTTTTAACCAGGCTGTAGTACTCGAGTCTGGTCTTGGACTTGTCTTGGACTAGCTAGTATTTGGACTTGGACTTGTCTCGGTCTTGGCCACTGGTCCAGCGTGCCCTGCATCAGGGTGCCCTGCATCAGCGTCCCCTGCATTAGCGTCTCCTGCACCAGCGTGCCCTGCACCAGCGTGCCCTGCATCCCTGCACCAGGGCCCTGCCCTCAGCCCCTGCAGCGTGCCCTGCACCAGCGTGCCCTGCATCAGCGTGCCCTGCATCAGCGTGCCCTGCATCAGCCCCTGCATCAGCGTGTCCTGCATCAGCGGGCCCTGCATCAGGGTGCCCTGCCCTGCCTCAGCGTGCCCTGCACCAGCGTGCCCTGCACCAGCGTGCCCTGCATCAGCGTGCCCTGCATCAGCGGGCCCTGCATCAGGGTGCCCTGCATCAGCGTCCCCTGCATTAGCGTCTCCTGCACCAGCCCCTGCATCACCAGCGTGCCCTGCATCAGCGTCCCCCCCTGCATTATCAGCGCCCTGCATCAGCGTGCCCTGCATCAGCGTGCACCAGCGTGCCCTGCATCAACATGCCCTGCATCAGCGTGCCCTGCATCAGCGTGCCCTGCATGCCCTGCATCAGCGTGCCCTGCATCAGCGTGCCCGTGCCCTGCATGCATGCCAGCGTTAGCTCTCTGCACCAGCGTCTGCCCTGCCTGCACCAGCGTGCATCAGCGTGCCCTGCACCCCTGCATTAGTCTCCCCTGCACCAACGTGCCCCTGCATCAGCGCACCTCCTGCCTCAGCGTGCCTCCCTGCATCAGCGTGCCCCTGCACCATCGCGTGCCCGTGCCCTGCACCAACGTGCCCTGCATCAGCGTCTCCTGCCTTAGCGTCTCCTGCATCATCAGCGTGCCCTGCACCAGCGTGCCCTGCATCAACGTCTCCTGCACCAGCGTCTCCTGCATCAGCGTGCTCTGCTAACGTTACTGCCATTCCTTTTCATTCATTCACACACACTGTAACAAACAAAGATGTCCGTCAATTCTTCCATAACCCAATTTGGTTATAGAAATCACCGGGACTTTTTTGTCTGTCCTGGACTCGGTCTTGACTTGGTTTCAACTAGTCCTGGTCTTGGACTTAGGTGGTCTTGACTACAACCCTGGTTTTAACACATTCTGACGATGTTGAAAAGTAACTATCCACTACACACTAAAGAACACATCCAACTAGAGATGGATCTAGACTAGAGTTAACCAGAGATGGATCTAGGCTAGAGTTAACCAGAGTTGGATCTAGACTAGAGTTAACTAGAGTTGGATCTAGACTAGAGTTAACTAGAGATTGATCTAGACTAGAGTTAACTAGAGTTGGATCTAGACTAGAGTTAACTAGAGTTGGATCTAGACTAGACTCGTAACTAGTCCTGGTCTAGACTAGAGTTAACTAGAGTTGGATCTAGACTAGAGTTAACTAGAGTTGGATCTAGACTAGAGTTAACTAGAGTTGGATCTAGACTAGAGTTAACTAGAGTTGGATCTAGACTAGAGTTAACTAGAGATGGATCTAGACTAGAGTTAGAGTTGGATCTAGACTAGAGTTAACTAGAGTTGGATCTAGACTAGAGTTAACTAGAGATGGATCTAGACTAGAGTTAGAGTTGGATCTAGACTAGAGTTAACTAAAGTTGGATCTAGACTAGAGTGAACTAGAGTTGGATCTAGACTAGAGTTAACTAGAGATGGATCTAGACTAGAGTTAACTAGAGGATTGGATCTAGACTAGAGTTAACTAGAGATGGATCTAGAGACTAGAGTTAACTAGAGATGGATCTAGACTAGAGTTAACTAGAGTTGGATCTAGACTAGAGTTAACTAGAGTTGGATCTAGACTAGAGTTAACTAGAGTTGGATCTAGACTAGAGTTAACTAGAGTTGGATCTAGACTAGAGTTAACTAGAGATGGATCTAGACTAGAGTTAACTAGAGTTGGATCTAGACTAGAGTTGACTAGAGATGGATCTAGACTAGAGTTAACTAGAGTTGGATCTAGACTAGAGTTAACTAGAGTTGGATCTAGACTAGAGTTAACTAGAGATGGATCTAGACTAGAGTTAACTAGACTTGAGTTAACTAGAGTTGGATCTTTGTTCCAGTCAAGCGTTTCACCTTCTCCACACAGTCTGAACCCCTAAATATAAAACCAGTCATGGAAACTGTCTGTCTACCTGCCTCTCTCTGTCTCTCCCCCTCTCTCTCTCTCTCTGTCTCTCCCCCTCTCTCTCTCTCTCTATCTCTCCCCCTCTCTCTCTCTCTCTCTCCCCCCCTCTCTCTCTCTTTTCTCTATATAATTGAATATAGACTCCAGCAAGCGCTCGCTCATCTGCTCTGAGGGTCTCTGAGTTCAGGACAAATGGAAAACCGTGTGTCCTGCGTGTATGTGTGTGTCTGTGTCTGTGTGTGTGTGTGTGTGTGTGTGTGTGTGTGTGTGTGTGTGTGTGTGTGTGTGTGTGTGTGTGTGTGTGTGTGTGTGTGTGTGTGTGTGTGTGCTCACATGGTGTCAGATTTGTCAGACCAGAGGTCAGTTTATTTCCAGCGTCTCTCTTCATTATACAACTGTCTCTCTCACACACTCATTATGGAGTGAACATTAGGGAGTGAACATTAGGGAGTGAACAATATAACTTATGATACGCAGTACGCATTAATAATTCATTATAATGTCGAAGATATAACTGTAGAATAACTGGAGAACTGTTGGATTCAGTTTGTCACCCTTATGCAGGAAATAGATTTTTTTCCATTCATCCATTCATAGATACAAGTATCAGTAGTAGAAAAGTGTGTATTATTGTACTGCAGAGTTATAGAAGTGTAAAAGTAAAATTTTCAGATTCATACTCTACTGTCACCTGGTGGTTAAATATGTCACTACACCCAGTGTAAGCATTATTCATGACATCATAATTTTTTAGATTTGTTTTTGAGGATCAAAGGGAGCCAGAGGTGGAATGTACCTTTAAGTACGTGAACTCAAGTACTGT
>CM049393.1:7626168-7641168 GCA_026937815.1 Etheostoma perlongum | reverse complement strand
AGACGGGTTCTTCAGTATTTCAGCAGTTTGCACATCTAATCTGGCCTCGGACTCTCCCGCCCATCCTGGTCCCCTCTTCACATTCACAAATCCAGCGTTGGAAGAAGTATTCAGACCCTTCAGTGCAGTAAAAGTACTAATACACACTACACTTACCTTTCCTTTCTATATGTAGCTTTCCTATTATTTCCATTACTTTTCTTTCTGTACATTTACTTTCTTTCTTCTCTGTACCTTTCCATCCTGCTTCTTAAGTTAATAATATAATAATAATAATAATAATAATAATAATAATAATAATAATAATAATGTATATTTTATTAATCCTGCAAGGGGAAATTACAATTTACACAGCTGCTTTTCCCAGCTGATCCAAGATGCTTTTTAGAGACTTTATTTAACATAAGGAGGATGAGAATTTGAGGACAATTGATCCATTTATTGCAAACATTCAACATCGACACATCTGGAGAGACGTGGTTGTCACTGGACAGGAAGGGGAGGAAACGCGGGCCTTTAATGGGTCTTATTTTACACCTTTTCCACTTAAGTTGTGTGTTTATAATTAAAATGAGCTCACAGGTGGCAGACGGACCACAGAAACATCTAGTCAGATTATAGACTGCTGCTGTTTCTCTGCAACTTCACTGTAATTTCTCAAGTACTTATCTCCTCACTTTCTATCTAATATGTTGTTTCAGTGGTTAGATTACAATCTGTGTGTGTGGGATCCGCGTGCACACACACACACACACACACATGCACACACACACACACACACACACATGCACACACACACACACACACACACGCACACCTCGGTTATAATTCAGAAGCATTAGCTTTCATTCAAATGTGAGCAGATTTAAATAGGAACAGCTTCCTCTTTCACTGTAATAAGCTGGAATCAACATTCAGCAAAACTCTTCTTAACCATCGTGTTGTCCTCCCAAAAAAACTTCAAAACTGAAAATGAAAAAAAATGCACGCTTTTTCGACACTTTTAATCGCTTTTTTGACGCGCTTCAGATAGTTTTTTACCACTTTTTGATGCTTTTTTTCAACATTTTCTTCATTTTTCTTCACCAACATATCACCTTTAGTTTTACACTATTATCCAAAATTTTTTGATACTTTGACGCTTTTTCAACACTTTTTGGACAATTATTTGAAAAAATTTTAATTGCTTTTTTGATGCATTTGAGATACTTTTTTTTACCACTTTTTGATGCATTTTTCAACATTTTCTTCATTTTTGTACCACTACCATCAGTCTACTGTACACATCAGTAACACCAATATATCATCACTAGTTTTACACTATTTTAGACAATTTTTAAATTGCTTTTTTGACGTGTTTGAGATAGTTTTTTATCACTTTTTATCACTTTTTTTCAACATTTTCTTCATTTTTGTACCACTACCGTCAGTCTACTGTACACATCACTAACCCCAACATATCATCACTAGTTTTACACTATTTACGACAATTTTTTGATGATTTTTCCCCAATTATTTGACACTTTTTTGACGCTTTTTTAACACTTTTTTGATGATTTGTTGATAATTTTGTAATCGCTTTTTGACACGTTTGAGATATTTTTTTTATCACTTTTTGACGTTTTTTTTCAACATTTTCTCCATTTTTGTACCACTACCATCAGTCTACTGTACACATCAGTAACACCAATATATCACCACTAGTTTTACACTATTTTCTTTTTTGAATTCATGGTCAACAAACCTCATTTATATAAATATAAATACATTATAAGATATAAATTATATCTTTTTTTGGGGAAAAGGAATTAAACACCCAAAATTTAATAAAGTAGTGAACTGATCCTTCAATTATATGGAACCATCCTTGTAATATTTGGACAATTTGGATGAAAGAATCCCAAATTTCTGATGGAGAAACGGTAGAAAACGGGGAAAATTTGACCCCAGGACGACAGGAGGGATAAAAACAGAAGGATAGTTTTGCATTGCTGCATCTCTCTCCACAGCACTGTGGAGTAAGGTCTGGCAACCCCACAGATGCATTCTGGGTTGTTTGCACTGCTTTGAACCAATCACAATCTTCTTGGTCGGCACTAAACTCCATAGTAACGTGAGCTACCTAAATCAGCTGGATACATGGTTATTATAAATGTTATACATGTAATTATCTCCTCAGTGTATCGCCATGTGGCTAATTTATTATTATTATTATTATTATAATTTTAACATAATCTGTATAATAGAGAATACTGTATAGAAAAGAATCACTTCATCCAATCTTTAAAGTGGATAAAATAGCTTTGCTTACTTTGGTACTGACACATTTCCTGTACTTACACACTTTGTTTGCTGTATTATTTGATGCCAATGATGCATGTGCATCCTTGACTTCCTTCACTTCTGCTTTTCTGGACTGCAAAACTAATTCAACATCCAAGTTGCATGAGGATTCTCCCATCATGCAACACTGTGGGACCACCCACTAGATGTGAGTTTAGCTCATTTCATTCTCCTGCTTTTGAAATGTAAATACCATTTCTGGAGTCTGAGTTGCCGGTTTGCAGCAGTGCAGATCTGCGAGTTCATGTACGGGCATGCAACAGAATCTGCAACATGCTGACTCACACCGAAAACCCACCTACACACACACACACACACACACACACTAGAGCACCAAACGTGGATTAATCGGCCACTGAAAATAGTCCCTAACAAATGCCATCCTTTTCAAATGTTATGGCTCTGTTGAGTGGAAGTTATCAGCCTCATGAATACGAGATGATAACAAGAAGGCAGTTATCCTCCAGCCCTCCTGTTGTCCTCGGGTCAAATTTGACCCCTTTAAAAAAATATATCTATGTCTATATCTGAAATATGGGTTTTAAATTACCACAAAAAAAGGGATTGGATTCCATGCAACGCTCTTTGTCAATACAATTAATCCTGACTAAACTCATCTGTACGGTCCTCTGACTACTATAACTATTAGTCAAAAGAATTTCTGCTTTTTTAACTCAAATATTAGGTATAGCTCTATATAAATGTGGATTATTGAGCATGAATTCCAAAAGGTAGTGTAAAACTAGTGACGTGGTGTTAGTGAAAACAAAAAAAAAAGTCTGAAAAAGGGACGAAAATGTCAATTATTTGTCCGTTTTTGACCCGGGAGTACAACACATGGTAACAGTCGCTGTTACTTCCAGGTCTGCAAAGTGAAGCTGAAGCTCCTTCAGCCGCATTCTGTCTAACTTCCAGCAGGGGGCGACTCCCCGGCTCCAAAAAGTCTGTTTCCATAGAAGTCTATAAGAAAATGAGCCGACTTCTCTCTGGATTTATTACCCCAGTAATAATTTCTCTAACAAGTTCATGGTCTCAATCAATCGTTCCAAGTCTTCTTCAACACAGCATAATGCGCATTTAGTAAATGATGGTCACATTTATTTTAAAGTAGACGATAAAGCTGGGGACAATCAGGGCAGAGGCTTAGCGATGCTAGCCATGCTAACACTGTGGAATAAAATAGACCTGAATATTTCCTCTTAAAAATTGACCTGAACTTCTTGACTCATAACATTAAAAAGTGTGCAAATTCAGTATTTGATTAAAACTACAGTGACCGGCTGCTTTAGGAAATTAAGGCCTACATATTTGTGTTTTTAAAGATTTACGTCCTCAGTAGGAACCAATGGGGTTTGGAGATGAGAGCCACAGACAGGAAGTCAGGTGACCAGCCAGACCTTTTCATTGGATTTATGTACACTAAGAGAAATTAAGAACACCACCTTCACTAAGGAAGTCTTGTCACCGCCCAACAGAAAGTAAAATAACAAGAGGACGCTGATAGAAAATAATAGATCTTTAAGTTTCTTAGTTTTTTTCGACAATGCATCTAACAGTTGTGAAGTTTACTGACCACACACAAAGACACAGCTTTGCTCAGCTGCTGCCTGCGGGGGAAGCACAGCTCCAGTTCTTAGAAGTCACAACCTCACAAACACAACAGAGCGACCAGGGTGCATTGTGGGTAAAGGGCTGCACAGTTACAGTAAAAGAAGACTACCTGCTGTTTATCAGAAGTGATGTCACAGCTAAGAGATTTTCACACCCCGACCATCTGCCTGCAGACGATCTCAGAGCTCTGCGTTGGATCTCGACGTCTGGGACCCTTTAACAGAAAGTATCCGAGCACATTTACTTCTGCTGCTTTAGTTGTGTTGCAGAAAACAAGACCATAAATTACAACACGTTGCAAAATAAACATGGGGTTTACCATTTTTGTTTTGGTTTGTGCCTTCTTACAAAGAAGCAGTGACTATTTTGGGCCTCGTCACATTTTAGATGTCCATGGCCTCTTTCACACAGGAACTGCAAATGTGAACTCATTTTTTATTTTATTTTATACTGTTTATACTGTGTGGAAATTACAATTTACACTAATTAGTGTAGTTAGTAATCACTACACACAGGCCTGAAATACACACATGCTCAGGACCTATTCATGCACAAATGGAGAGATGTCAGAGTGGGGGGGGCTGCCAGTGCTAGACCAAGGCCCAGAACGGGGGAGGGGGGGGCTTTGATGCCTTGCTCAAGAGCACCTGGCAGTGCCCAGTAGGTGAACTGGCATCTCTCCAGCTACTGGTCCACACTCTGTGCTTTGGTCCGTATGGGACTTGAACCAGCGACCCTGGGTTCCCAACCCAACTCCCTAAGGACTGAGCTACTGCCCCCCCAAACTAATGTAGGCATTACCAAGAGGAGCTAAATGTGAAAATGCAAATGTCCGAATCATTTCGATTAGACATCAAACAGACTTTATGCAACGTCTGATTGAGTGCGTGAATAGTGGAAGTCATTGGAACCCATAATCCACAGCGAGCGAGCGGGCGGGCGGGCGGGCGGGCTGATGGGGTTTCTAACATGTGGCTGGCGCCAAAACGGAAGAAAACAAACACCCAAGAGGGAAGAAGATGTGTGATTTACGCCAATGTAAATCTTAGTCTAACTCGAGATTCAGGAACCTCTGTCAGGAAGGACCAACGCTGCAATCATCGGACAAATTCAAGGACCTACAAGAGACTCAAAGTTACCCACAATCCATCAGATGTATCTCAACTATGGACATGACAGTCGCCCAAAATACACATTTACTGTTATTGTTCCCACTTTCATTCCTTCAACCGGCTTCTTGAAACGGTCGGCATAGCGATTGTTGTCCATAGCCAAAATCCTGTTGATATCCAAGTCTTAGACCATGTATAAAAGTAGCCGTGTTTCTCCTTATCAGGTCTGCAGCCTTGCAAACTGTCGGCTGGTTGGTTGGAGTACAGTAACCATAGAAACGCACACAGCTGACTGTAGGCCGTAAACAGGCAAGAGGTCGTAAACTGTCACAAACTGCTGTAAAACCCTCGATTGAGACGCATATTCTGAATGCCCTGTGTGTATATATATATATATATATATATATATATACACACACACACACACACACACACAGTATATGTCCAAAGAGTGCTTCTAAGACCTGAATAATACCGGAATATCCCACAAGTCTTAATTGGAAAATGCTATATTTGGAAAAGGCCTCATTCGGGAATATCCAGCCAGAATATTCTGTTTACGTGACTTTTATCAAATTCTGAATATTGTCAGATTTGGAATATTGTTGTGCATGTTAACATACTCTATGATTGGCTGGGCCTGAATCTTCTTCAGCCAAACACAAACAAAACTGAGCCTTGTCTTGGCTGCAGGAACAATGGCTAAAGAGTCAACATATCTCCATTCTCCGTCTCAGAACACCAAAAACTCCCGTTAACGGCAACGTCAAATCAGTAACAAAGTGAGTCTTATCATCTGCAAAAAAACACAACAAGAATCAGAAAATAAAGTTCATTGTGCTTTATTCAGTTGCATTTCTCTGCATGTACCAATCAATAAATACAATAAATTATCATCATCATCATAGCATTACGCTTATTAAATACGCTTTAAATACAAACATAAATAGAATATTACATGTCAGTAAAACACAAAAATCCCTAAAGAGTATAGTACTTCTACTTCAGTGCTGGACCCACATGTTCAGAGTGCATTTAAGGTTATGTCAGTATTCAACTCATGTGTACTTTGTACTACATGAGCCGCTGACAGTTACATGTATTATTATTATAATTGGCTGATTTTCTGAGCATTAAATAAACATTTTAAAATAAGTAGAAATCAAGTATTTCCAGGTGGAAACTGATCGATATTGTGTTTGATAAAGTGAGTTGATTGACTTTTAGTTATCATAAACATTTCACAGGATCAAAACCGCAACGCCTCTTTCAAGTATCGAGCTCCGAACATCCTTTAAAAGATATATGAATTTTAGAAATGTACAATATCTTCTAGGCTTAGGCTGCTGGTGTAATAAATATACATTTATTTATAAATAACCTCTTAGAAAATAAAATAAGAAGTTGGCACGCTGGTTCAAATTTGGATATTCTTTGGCATTATTAAATCAATTTTTATTTTTGGCGTTAAATCATCCCTGTTGCGGTTATTGTTGACATGTTGGTGGCTTGTTGGTGTTTCAGGCTGTCGGACGAGTCTTATCCTTCCGCGCTTGGCGGCGGCGGCGGCGGCGCCTCATCCTCCGCTCCAGCTTGATGGTGTCATTCAATGAGCTCGCCTCCTCGTACAGCCACGGCAGCTCCCACAATGCTTTGCTCTGGACCACACGGTTATCCAGCTAGGAGGGAGAGAGAGAGGAAGACACATTTTACAAATATTCCTAAAACCACAGTATTATGGTGGTATAGCCATACATTAGTACTGTATGTCTAACCCAACATAGGCCTTCTGTAAACCTAAATACAGTGTTGTCCTCGGGTCGAATTGACCCGTTTTCAGGTACTTTTTTTTTTTTTTATTCACAAACAATGGGCCGTGGAAATAAGAGCTGGTTTTGAACATTAAAAATATCAAAAACCATTGAAAAAATTTTTAAAAGCAGTGTAAAAGTGACAAAAATGTGGGAACAAGCGATTATGTTGCAAAAACTTTTTTTTTCATGTTTGACGGGAAGACAACACAAGGGTTAAGGCTGAATCCCATTTCTCCATCTTACCCCCTACCCCCTTCCCCTTGAGTCTTACTTTAAGCCCTTCATAGACCTCTACATAAACCTCCTAGAAACTTTACTTCATGTCCCACACAATCCTTCCTTGAGCCTTATTTTAAGCCCCATACATACGCTGCCTATAGGCCCAATAAACCTTTTGATATGTCTTGGTATAAGCCCTACATAGGCGCCCCAAAAGCCCTCCATAACCCTCCAGAAGCCTAAGGCCTCCCCCTAAACAATGCTTTAAAGCCCAGACATCTGTTAGCCTACGCTAAGCTAACCCTCATTACTGTGCAATATTTAATACTCAGGACTTTTGATACACCAAACTATATTTTTGCATGACATGTATACAAACCCTCTTTCTTTGTACTATTTTATATATGTACTGTATAGTTGCTCTCAGGACTGTGCACCACATTCCCCCCCCCCCTCCCTTTTTTCCTGCACTACTTATATTTTATATTTTGTGTTGACACTGTAAAGATTTTGCTTAAATCTTGTTACACAGGTATTGCACTTGTAATGACAATAAAGGCTTTCTATTCTATTTTAATATCTGTGTCTGTTTCTATGGCTTTGTAGATATCCGAACCAGGTTTATAGGGAGTTTTTGAAGTCTGCTTCCACATCTGTGGTCCCCTTGTGCCCGTGTCCCGGGTGCTGGGTTTTAACTGTAAACCTAACCCGTCTCTACCCAATCTGTACCAGAAACCTGATTTGTTCAGGTCCTATCCACCCCCCGACCATTGGACCATCCTGACCCTACCCATTCGAGATCAATGCCTTGACTCAACCATCTTTGCACATGCATAAAACATAAGGTTCCTGGTCTGAATCAGGCCCTTCACAACGGGGCCCCTTACTCAAGACCCCTACTTTACCCTTTATAAGCCCTACTCTCAGTGTGAGTCAGTCTCTCTACCTGGATGTCGTCAAGAGCCTTGAGCTTCTGCAGAAGCATCTTTTGATCCTGGTAATGGTTTTTCTTCAGCTCTTGGACCCTCTTCAGGATGTAGTTCAACCCCGACCTGACGCTGCCACCACTGGCAGTGCCGGCGGCGGCAGGGGTGAGACGCTCGTTGCTCCCGGCTGTCTGGGGGGTCGGGGTGGGCTGCTGCTTCAACATCTGGCCAATCAGCTTCTCGTACGTCTCCAGAATGCCTCCCATCAACACCTGCTTTCCCTGAGAGAGAAACAAATACGATGACATTTAGTTTCTGGTGGTTGATATTTAAATTTCACCCACTTTCACTTAAAGAATACCATGCATCTTGAAAATGCATAAAGTAGGAACTCAAAACGGATGGTTTCCTAAAACCATATAAGGAAGTCCTTTCAATAAAAAAAGAGGGCTTGATGATCTTGCACCACTCAGGGGGCTGACATGTTTTTACACAATGGAAAAAGCAGTGGTTTCCCCCCCCACACAGGAGTTGCATTAAGCACAGAGTAGGCCTTAAAAAAGGGAAATGCCGCTCATTGACTGGGAAACATGAATGTCACACAGGTTTGAAACGCATGAGTCGCTGGTGCAAATTTAGGGGATGACATGTAGCACCTATGTTGTTGTGGTGAGGGAGAAACTAAATGGGAAAACCCAAAGCGGTGTGTGGGGTGGGTGGCTTTTAAATACCACTTTTTACACTGTGTCCCACCATGAAAACCTGAATAGGACATTTCTGTGAATTTCTTACATTCCATTAAGAACATGAGCAAAGCCTCCTGTTTTGTTTTGTCATAAACTCGTACCATAAATCGTTAAACTAAGATTTATCTGTGTGAACCTGTGTTGAACCAATCCTTTCCTCTGGTGCCTCTCTTATCTTTCTACTCTCACATAATTTAAGTGAATGGAGTAAGCATGTGCATTATTAGTGTGTCTTAAACATAACTGTCCCAAACCTAACTGCTTTCAGAGTCAACTCACAGAGGGTCGAGCCAGTAGACGAGAGGACACAAACCCCAAACCATCATGATCCGATCGTTTCATAACAGAAATATAGAATATAATATATTCTGAAACAAAGAATATGTGCCAGTCCTTGTCTTTTCCTACAACCAGTTGGGCCAAGGCAACGTCACGTAGTTGATACCGGATCCAACAATGGGTCCAAGGGAGCTGATCCAAGTGCTGCTAACAATTAGGTCCAAATGTCGTTGGGCCTGAGCCGGCATAAGGTTCGGTTCTCTGATGCCAGGACACATCCGACAGTGCCGAGACGCTCGCCGCCGCAACAGTTCAGCAGGACGGCGGACACTTTTGAAATGTAAATGGAGGTTTTTATAAAGCGCTTTTCTAGGCTTAGCGACTACTCAAACAGCTTTTACATAGTATAGGAACCATTCACACACACAGGCTGCCATACAAGGTGCCACTTGCTCAGCACACACACACACACACACACACACACACACACTTCAGTGACTTTGACATGGGACGGCACGGGCCAGGGATCGAACTACCACCCTTCCGATTTGCAGGCAACTGCTCTACCACAGCCGCCTCTTCTAAAAGAGCTTAAAAGAGACTCTTCAATTACAAAAGACAATATTATCTCAAGCTATTACTATAAAAAGTTTCATTTCCACGCAAAAAAATCCACACACACACACACACTGAGTCAATTGATTATTTTTAAATTCTTGTCTAATAATTTGTTTAGCTGACGGAGCAAACTTTCAGATCTAAAGCTGATTTCTCTTATTTATAGATAGATTTAGATGTTACTTATATTTACAGATATCATCTTTTTAACCACACAAGACTGCACAACAAGCTGCAAACAGCCACCTGAAGCTCTGCAGACTGTAACGTGTACAGGCTCCTGGGCTGGTGTTTGGTGGTTCAACTCGCTCGGTACTCGAAACTCAAAGTGTCTTTTTCATCATTGTTGGTGAAGAGTGAAAGTTGACATCGGAGCCTGAGAATAGTTGCACTGAAAAGGTTGCACAATGCAAAGCCAGCAGGAAAATAAAAAAAACCACAGGAACCGCAACGCTAACTCTGCTCACAGTGTCAGACTGCGACCCGAGGAAAAGGTAGAGATGGCGGAGCTCAACAGGAGAACATGGAGAACATGGAAAGCAGCTTAGATTCTTTCTAGTGCACGTAGAAGTACGCCAACACTCCCCAACGGTGAAGCTCACTGCTCCCCATTTAATGTCCCAGGCTGTGCCTTCTGACCATAAATGAATGATGTTGGGAAGTAAGCTTATTTGACTTTTTTGAGCCAGTGTCATCAAGAGGCAATTAGCCTAGCTTAGCACAAACAGGGGTGTCGGACTCCGGGTGGAAAGTGGATTTTAGTACCCAGGGCCCTCATATGAGGCCCAAAAAGATCCAGTCCAGATTTGGGTGCTACGCCCCTGCGCATAAAGACTGGAAAAACACTGGGGAAACAGCTGGATGTCTAATTATCTGTTAATTGGTCGGCTGTTGGTCCATTTTTTCCCCATTTTGGAATGAGCCAAGCGAAGCGGTTTCCATCTCCATCCAGTCGTTGTGCTAAGCTAAGCTAACCCTAACCCCCAGCTTATGACAAGAAGTTTCATTTGTGTTATGGTTGAGACCGTGTCTGCATTTGTGCTGGAGACAAGACATTTCTTTTTAGGTTTACAGAGAGGAGAGTGTGAGATAAAAGGCAGAGGACATATATAAAACCCCAACTTCTATTTGTAGATGTATGGAAGCTAAATTGTTCCAATGATCAAGTTGACTTATTTACCTCCATTTTTCCAGTCAGCGGTTCTTTAGAGAAGACCGGCTTCCCGTTAAATCTCTCTTTAGGTGAGATACTCTGCAAGACAAAAAGTTTTTTTCACGTATTAGCCAAATAAATACAAATTATTGGTGAATGTTGTTAACGAGTTTGGTTTTTAGAATAATGAAAACTGGCCCTACTGATGAGTTTAAGGTCAGTCTGACTATTAGAGACATTGCTGACAAACTGTCAGATGATCAAACTAAAGACTTGTAACAATCAAACACATTAGAAAAAATAATATGAATTTGGTAATTACTCGCATTTTGACTTTTAGTGACTCTTGAAAAGTGTTTATTGGGGCATTCAAGGACAATCTGACATCTGAGATTTCAGAGACGTGCCGTTGACAAGCTCTAATATCAGATAAATCACACAAGTTGTGAATAAAATTATGTAAATGTAGTTGAGACTTTTGCATCAAATCTGTCTCAATGGTGCGTTCAAGGACATTCTGACATCTAAGCTTTGTGTCTCAACTGCTGCAAAGCATTTCATTGTAAAAAAAAAAAAAAAAAATGAAAATGTGAATGTGAAAAATGAAATGTGAAGAGTTTCTTTCCGTCTCTTGAAACTTAGAAGTTGGGAGTGTCCTTGAATGCACCATCAAGAAATAGTATAGCCCTGCAATCGCCAACACATGACTGATATTCATAAATTGCTAACTTAGAAAAAGTTTTCTAATAATAATAATAAATAACATGAATGATTGTGATAAACAATGCTTGCAACAAATGGACTAAAACATGAAAAAAATACAAAATAGTACTTTAAACATGCATAAAGTGAATAGAACAAAGTGCGCTTGTGTATGTGTGTGCGTGTATGTATGTGTGTGTGTGTGTGTGTGTGTGTGTGTGTGTGTGTGTTAGAGAGTCTGTGGTGAGTGTGAAAGCAGCAGATACTAGGTCAGTTGTCATAAGTACAGGTGACAACAGTCCTAAGTAAAAAGGTAACACTCGTAGTACTTTATACTCACATAGTGCCGCAGGAGGTCCTGGATGGTTTTGTTCATCATTGGAGGGATGTAGGAGCCCCGGACCTGAACCACAGACAACCAAAGAGACAGGCAGACCACTGCCCTTGCTGTGGCAACCATTGTAGCCCTGCTTGTAGCCCTGCTTGATATAGCCGCTGGTTCGAATCCTAGACCTGTCGAGGCCTTGTGTGTGCGAGACTGGCGGTTCCAATCCCTGATGGAGCGATGCCGAGGACGGATTCAGGCCGGATTAAGACCTGTCTGAGTGCCTGACGGTCGGGTGTGCCTTGCCCTGAAGTTCTCTCAAACTGTGTGACTTGTCATGAAAGCTTTTATTTATAACTCGAGGGAGAGAGAGCGAGCGTTGCAGCGATGATCTAGGTGTGAAAACTGTGGTTGTGCAGTTTCCTTTAAATCACCAAACTTCATAGAAGTGGGTGAGGGGTCTCCCACTCACTCACTCCCTCACCGACATGCATGTCAAACACAAATCATCCGCTTATTGCTTGAAATTCACATGCCCTTGGTGATTTTTATGCAGATAATGCTTTCGCTGCAACACAGGGAACCAACAGGCTCTGCTAGAGGCCTGTTAGTTCCATGCAACAAAATGGAGTTTGAGTTTTCAGATTACAAGCGACTGGAAAGCTCGTGTGAGGTGGCAGCATGCGTCAGAAATCATTCGATCCAGCAGAAAAATGCAATGGAAACAATTACAAACCCCGAGCCAGTCATTGCACCGGTGGTTTTATTGGGCAACTTCTTTCTGCCGGTGCACTGACGCATCGAAACATTAAACCAGTAGAGACGGCCTAACCATCGGCCCATTGGTTCCTACTGAAGAAGGAAACCTTAAAGTTTCATGCAGGAATGTCCCGATCTCAATCCTAAGTATCAGATCAAATGTGGACTGAACTGATCGGGGGTCAGTTCAGCCCAGATAACCTTCCTCAGATCAGTCAAGTCCGTAATATCTAAACCATTCTGAGTAGAAGTTGATTTTGCATGAGTGAGTTTTGCAAAAACACCAAAGACAATGGGTTCATTGACCATAAATTCCAAAAATAACTGTAAAACTCAATAAGTCAGTGTTACGTAGTGTTGAACATTGAAAAAAGCGACAAAAAAAAAAATAAATAAAAAAAGCGTCATACATTAATGCTAAGTTGTTTAAATTTCTTTAGCCTAATGGTCAAGACCTCATTTATAGTAAATTATACCTAATGTTTGAGTTAGAAAAGCAGAAATTAGGAATTATTGAGACTAAAATTAAAGGAATGGATGTTGATGATAATCACAGACTGGAATATGTCAACTTTTACTCAATACTATTTCAAAAACCCTTCCATTTGTTTTACAATGCTATAAAATTGAATAAGACGCCCCAAAATTAATGAAAGTAGAGATTTGTACTTGGCAAAGAGCGTTGGGTGGAATCAATCATGTTATTTTGGGGAATTAAAAAAGCAAGAACATGAGGCATTGACATGGGGACAACATGAGGACACAACATGAGGACAACATGAGGACAACATGAGGACAACATGAGGACAACATGAGGGCAACATGGGGACAACATGAGGGCAACATGGGGACAACATGAGGACAACATGAAGACAACATGAGGACAACATGAGGGCAACATGAGGGGGGACAACATGAGGGGACAACATGAGGGCAACAACAACATGGGGACAACATGGGGACAACATGAAGACAACATGAGGACAACATGAGGACAACATGGGGACAACATGAAGACAACATGAGGACAACATGAGGACAACATGGGGACAACATGAGGACAACATGAGGACAACATGAGGACAACATGAGGGTTAAACCAAATCACAATGGTCCTGGGCTCTGCTAAATAGTCTCAGGAAGGAACTTGTTCTGGTGGAACATTAGCATCCCCCAAAATAAAACGCCACATCCAATATTACATGAAGTTAACTGTTCAAACCACACAGTGACGTGTAAGTGTATGGGGCAGCTTTAAAAGGGCAGAAGAAATGTTCAAATTCATTCTGTCGCACCCGTCTCATGAACTAGATGTGCAAAGCTTTCTGCTGATGCTTAAATTGCATCAATATCCAGTTTCCAGTCAATGAGCCGGGAGGCAAAGCCTCGATTTACAGGTCCATTTTTGTTCCTACTCTGACCTTTGGGCAAGAAAGCTGTGTCATGACCCAAAGAACGAGGTCCTGGTACTTGCAGCCGAAAAAGCTCGGCTAATGTCTCCCTTGGAGAAAGGGTTAGAGGCTCAGTCATCTGTGAGGAACTCAGCCGCTGCACTTTTGCCTTTTTCGGGGGGGGCAGTAGCTCAGTCTGCAGGGAGTTGGGAACCGGAGGGTCGCTGGTTCAAGTCCCCATGCGGACCAAAGTACGGAGTGTGGATTGGTGGCTGGAGAGATGCCACTTCATGTGTGTATGTATATTTCAGGCCTGTGTGTAGTAATACTTACAAAGTGTACACAAGTGTAAATTTCCCCACTGGGGATCAATAAATAGTATAAATAAAATAAAAATTAAAGGAGCATGGACATCCAGCTGGGAGGATGGGGGTCTTCCCCGAGACCAGAGACCGACCGCCACGTCAGAGCGTCAAAAAGCTTGTAGAATACTACAGTAAAATCATAATTGCTAGAAAATCAGACAGGAACATTTCACTGGCATCTGCAACTCAGTTCACATCGTTTACATTTTAGACTTAAAATGCCAACAAACATGTTATCTTAACCATGTTGCTGTAGTTTCATATAGCAGACAATGTTTTGGGTCTCATTCCCGGACAGGAGAACTAAAACTAATGAAGCAAAGTTAGCAGTGATTTTTTTCATCCTTTTAAGAATTACAGGTCTGTGTCCACGATAGTGACTGCTCAGACACAGAGACCAGTTTATCCTCCTCTAAATTGTCCTCCCTTAAATCAAAAATGCATCCTTCTCTACAAACTGTAAAATTTGAGACTTCTGTCCATTCCTCGGTGGCGGTGTGTACGTAAGGTCATGCTTCTGCGTTTAATCAACAACGTAGGTACATGGAGATACGGGTCTTACACGGCAGCTTGACCTGCACCTCCCAAAAAATGTACCACCACATTGCTCCGCCCAGCAGAACGAGCTCATCTGGCC
>CM049393.1:7621168-7623668 GCA_026937815.1 Etheostoma perlongum | reverse complement strand
TTTGTTCAATGCATATGCTTTTTATAATGCTTTTAATGTTTTGCTGCTGTATGCGATTTTATCTTATACCTGAATCTTTTAAATATATTGTGTGTATAGTGCGTACATTTTTATATTGTGGGAAACGTTGCAACTTAAGAATTTCATTGCATGGTGTAAAATCTGTGCGTATGACAAATAAACATCTTAAACAAATAAATCTTGAATCTTGAATCTGTGCACCCATGGGCGTACTGGTCTTACAGGGAGGTATGTTCAGGTGCATTCTGGGCGTGCTGGTCTTACAGGGAGGTGTGTTCAGGGGTGTGCTGGTCTTAGGTGTGTTCAGGTGCATTCTGGGCGTGCTGGTCTTACAGGGAGGTGTGTTCAGGTGCATTCTGGGCGTGCTTCTTACAGGGAGGTGTGTTCAGGTGCATTCTGGGCGTGCTGGTCTTACAGGGAGGTGTGTTCAGGTGCATTCTGGGCGTGCTGGTCTTACAGGGAGGTGTGTTCAGGTGCATTCTGGGCGTGCTGGTCTTACAGGGAGGTGTGTTCAGGTGCATTCTGGGCGTGCTGGTCTTACAGGGAGGTGTGTTCAGGTGCATTCTGGGTGTGCTGGTCTTACAGGGAGGTGTGTTCAGGTGCATTCTGGGTGTGCTGGTCTTACAGGGAGGTGTGTTCAGGTGCATTCTGGGTGTGCTGGTCTTACAGGTGCATTCTGGGCGTGCTGGTCTTAGGGAGGTGTGTTCAGGTGCATTCTGTTTATGCTTTTCTTACAGGGAGGTGTGTTCAGGTGCATTCTGGGCGTGCTGGTCTTACAGGGAGGTGTGTTCAGGTGCATTCTGGGGTGCTGGTCTTACAGGGAGGTGTGTTCAGGTGCATTCTGGGCGTGCTGGTCTTACAGGGAGGTGCATTCTGTTCAGGTGTGTTCATTTCTGGGCGTGCTGGTCTTACAGGGAGGTGTGTTCAGGTGCATTCTGGGCGTGCTGGTCTTACAGGGAGGTGTGTTCAGGTGCATTCTGGGCGTGCTGGTCTTACAGGGAGGTGTGTTCAGGTGCATTCTGCAGCATTTCATTGTTATTTTATCAGAACATTAGTAAAATGTGTCTAGGCTCGTACACAGCGCGCACACACACACTACGCTTGTTACACACACACACACACACAAAAAATATTACAAAAAAATATATATAACGGTGCAAATCCTCCATCATAATAGCAATGTGCCGAGGTACAAACGCACCTGGCTGTTAAAGGGAATGGGAGAGGACCTCTGATTGGTTGATTGCGTGTTACCCAGAACACAACTGTGGTTAATGAAGACAATAAGTCCAACTCTTTAGGACCATGCGCCCGGCACACCGACCCTTTTTTCCATCGTTAAACTAGCAAAAGTGGATTTGGACACCCCCTGAACGCACCTGCGCTTAGATCGGTTAAGGGCTCAATATTTTGATACATTGCAAGTATATTTTCACTCAAATATATGAATTAAGTTATCTTATATAAGTGAAAATGAAACTCTGGAACACCTGAATTTCGTGTCATGCTCGGCAAAACAAGAAGAAAGACAGGAAACAGGAAACAGTAGATTTTGGTGCCGACGCTCAGGTGTGAAGTGATACACATGCACAGTGCACGGGTATCCCCGTACCCACACACAAACAGGAAGTGCTGGCATGGGCTTGTCTCTGATTGAGGAATTCACAGCCGTCTCATATCAAAACAAAGCTTGAACTTTAATGATCTTTCACAGAATTTCTGCTGAATTCGGTGGAACTTTCCAAAATTACTATTTTAATCAAAATAATCCTGTCAGCCTCCCTGGTCCCAGTAAAACCAGTCCTCTCTGGTCCCAGTAAAACCAGTCCGCTCTGGTCCCAGTAAAATCAGTCCTCTCTGCCTCTCTGGTCCCAGTAAAACCAGTCCTCTCTGCCTCTCTGGTCCCAGTTAAACCAGTCCTCTCTGCCTCTCTGGTCCCAGTAAAACCAGTCCTCTCTGCCTCTCTGGTCCCAGTAAAACCAGTAATATTGGCCTCTCTGGTCCCAGTAAAACCAGTCATCTCAACCTCTCTGGTCCCAGTAAAATCAGTCCTCTCAGCCTCCCTGGTCCCAGTAAAACCAGTCCTCTCTGTTCCCAGTAAAACCAGTCCTATTGGCCTCTCTGGTCCCAGTAAAACCAGTCATCTCAACCTCTCTGGTCCCAGTAAAACCAGTCCTCTCCCAGTGTCCTCCTCTGGTCCCAGTAAAACCAGTCCTCTCTGTTCCCAGTAAAACCAGTCCAATCTCTGGCCTCTGGTCCCAGTAAAACCAGTCTGGTCCCAGTAAAACCAGTCCTCTCTGCCTCTCTGGTCCCAGTAAAACCAGTCATCTCAACCTCTCTGGTCCCAGTAAAACCAGTCCTCTCTGTTCCCAGTTAAACCAGTCCTCTCTGCCTCTCTGGTCCCAGTAAAACCAGTCCTCTCTGTTCCCAGTAAACCAGTCCTCTCGGCCTCTCTGGTCCCAGTAAAACCAGTCCTCTC
>CM049393.1:7523668-7616168 GCA_026937815.1 Etheostoma perlongum | reverse complement strand
ACCAGGAAACAACAGCAGCCTGTGTGAAACCTGCAGATCACTCGGTGTGAAACGAGAAGAAACCGTGCTGTAAGCAGCTTTTAGAAAATCCTATTCACCTTAAAACTCATCTTCTGTTCTGTGAATGGAGCAAAGTGTGTAAAAAGCATGTGAAAGAAGAAAAAAGTATGTGTAAGTAAGTGTAAAAACATGGAAAGTGAAGCTTTTTAGTGCTGCTAACAGTTTTTATTCAAATGAACAAACGACAACAGGAAACATAAATTAAGTTAAATTAATCATGAATAGAAAATACATTAAATTACCACAAATATTAGTTCAGTGACTGGTTTGAGAAATGACGTAAAGTAATCCCTTTAAATTAAATAAACATGTGACTGTGATGAATGCAAGATGTCGATCGTCATGGAAAATTCAAGTTATAAATTAAAAAAAAAGAAGCTACATCTTCTAAATGTGGACCCACACATACAGACATGAGGATATGCTAATGAGCAAGGAATTCAATTCCCAGCCAATCAGAGCTATCATAATGATGACGTCATCAACGTCATTCAGCAGAGGACAGGTGGATGGGTCCACATCGGGAGCCAATCACAGAGGCCGCCTGGTAGACCTCCTGGTACTGAGCCAGAGCCTTTTTCTGAACCAAGGTGTCGTCCACCTGCAGAGAGAGAAAGAGAGTTCATTAATGCTCTAAAACGCTCAAATCGAGCGATCTGATTGGTTCACAGCCATCATATATCCTGATTAGTCTTGCATTGCCAGACCCTCCTCTGCAGCGCTGCAGGGGAGGGTGTTGGGCGGCGGCCATAGTCCTCATACATCCACCGAAGGTTAGAATAACAACACAAAGAAAGAGGAAGGTGACGGACATCCAGCCTAAAAAAAGGGACCTGAACATACCTTAATACCCTAATACCCTAATACCCACATATAAGGGCTGTAATTCAAATTACATAGTATCCCTCCACCTGAGAACAAAATGTTAGCTTAACCCTCGTGTCGTCATCCCGTAAAAATTGAAAATCAACACTTTTGTTGAGGCTTTTTATCTACGTCTTTAACTTTTTCTTACGTTTTTGTCCCTTTTTCATCACTTTTGATGCGTTTTTTTATGTTTGTCACTTGTTTTGACATTTTTAACACTATTAACTTCAGTTTTTACAGTTATTTTTGGAATTTATGGTTAATAAAAAAAATAAATTCTACCTAATGTTTGAGTTAGAAAAGCAGAAATCAGGAATTATTGAGACTAAAATCAAAGGAATGGATGTTGATGATAATCACAGACTGGAATATGTCAACTTTTACTCAATACTATTTCAAAAACACTTCCATTTGTTTTACAATGCTATAAAATTGAATAAGACGCCCCAAAATGAATGAAAGTAGAGATTTGTACTTGGCAAAGAGCGTTGGGTGGAATCAATCATGTTATTTTGGGGAATTAAAAAGAACATTGATATAGGACAACATGAGGACAACATGGGGACAACATGAGGACACCATGAGGACAACATGAGGACAACATGAGGACAACATGGGGACAACATGAGGACACCATGAGGACAACATGAGGACAACATGAAGGACAACATGAGGACAACATGAAGACAACATGAGGACAACATGAGGGCAACATGAGGAAGACAACATGAGGGCAACATGAAGACAACATGAGGACAACATGAAACATGAAGACACCATGAAGACAACATGAGGAGGACAACATGAGGACAACATGAGGACAACATGAGGACAACATGAAGGCAACATGAGGGCAACATGAGGGCAACAAAAGATTGGAGCTCTACTTTTATTGAATTTTAGGTGTTTTATTAAATTTATTTAGCATTTGAAAAACAATGAAAATGTTTTGAAACAGTATCCCGACTGAACGTTGACATGTACCAGTCTGTGATTATCCTTCCTTTAATATAAGTCCAAAAAAATAATAATTTCTGCTTTTTTAAACTTAAGAATTAAGTATATTTTCCTATATATTTTAAGTATATTTTATAAATGAGCTTTATTGACCATGAGTTGTAAACCTTGTAATAAGTGGGTTTTAGTGGTGTTTATTCATGGTGGTGAAAAGAAATAAAAGAAGAGAAAAACATAGAAAAAAGCGTCGAAAAATGAGACAAAACGTCAGAGACGGGGGCGACTCTAGGATCAGATTGTTAGGGGGGCTCAGTCCCATGAATACAGTGACCCCCCCCCCGCTAAATCAGTAAATTGATTACATGATAATCTCTGAGCTAGCTACTGAACACCAAAGTCAGCGTTTTTTTGATACTATTAATTTCACAACTGGATTGGTGTTGAAATAGTATTGAGTAAAAGTTGACATATTCCAGTCTGTGATTATCATCAACATCCATTCCTTTAATTTTAGTCTCAATAATTCCTAATTTCTGCTTTTCTAACTCAAACATTAGGTATAATTTCCTATAAATGAGGTTTATTGACCATAAATTCCAAAAATAACTGTAAAAATAAAGTTAATAAGTTAGTGTTACATGTTTAAAATGTCAAAAAAGTGACAAACATTGAAAAAAAAGTCGAAAGTGTTGAAAAAATGGACAAAAACATAAGTAAAAGTTAAAAACATCGATAAAAAGCGTCAACAAAAGTGTTGATTTTTCAATTTTGACAGGAAGACAACACAAGGGTTAAGTGCCCAAGACAATAAAGTTAATCTTGAATCTTGACGGAATATCCCTGCTGTGCACTGTAAATGTACACTCACCTCTATTCTGTTCAGCTTGGCCAGCACAGCCTCTTTCTCGTGGTGCACTTGGTACATGTGTCCCTTCAGCATCTCCATCTTCTGCTGGCGCTTCTTCAACCACTTCTCCACATCGGACCTTTCATGGACGGGCAGCTGGGTCAGCAGACCCGAGGCCTGGGTCGGGTCGTGGTGCTGCAGCATGCTGGAGAAGATCTGAGCGTAGATGTTCAGCGTGACGTTCATCAGATGTACTTTAGTCTGTGGAGGAAAGGATGGAAAGCTCTGGTAAGAATTAAGGGACTGAAACAATTCTGACGATTAAAAGAATCAATCATATATTTATTTATGAGGCATTTTTCCAACGGCAAATGTTCAGACATCGCCAGGCGTTAGCCTGAAATCTTGGACCAATCTAGAAAATAAAGTTGTCCAAAAAGTTTACGTAAAGCTATTATACCATATACTGTATATAGATTTAAATGCACTGAATTGTTTGAATTATTGATAATATGAATCATGCAATTCTTTAAAGTTAAAAGGAATTACAATTTGAGAATTTAGATTTATCTATTATTGCTTTATTGCAGCTTTATCTATTATTGCTTTATTGCAGCTATATCTATTATTGC
The DNA here is from genome assembly GCA_026937815.1 of Etheostoma perlongum. NCBI lineage: Eukaryota > Metazoa > Chordata > Actinopteri > Perciformes > Percidae > Etheostoma > Etheostoma perlongum. The sequence goes on along the minus strand of CM049393.1, from coordinate 7,612,805 downwards.
TTTATTGCAGCTTTATCTATTATTGCTTTATTGCAGCTTTATCTATTATTGCTTTATTGCAGCTTTATCTATTATTGCTTTATTGCAGCTATATCTATTATTGCAGCTTTATCTATTATTGCTTTATTGCAGCTTTATCTATTATTGCTTTATTGCAGCTTTATCTATTATTGCTTTATTGCAGCTTTATCTATTATTGCTTTATTGCAGCTTTATCTATTATTGCTTTATTGCAGCTTTATCTATTATTGCATTATTGCAGCTATATCTATTATTGCAGTTTTATCTATTATTGCTTTATTGCAGCTATATCTATTATTGCAGCTCTATCTATTATTGCATTATTGCAGCTTTATCTATTATTGCATTATTGCAGCTTTATCTATTATTGCAGCTTTATTTATTATTGTATTATTGCAGCTATATCTATTATTGCAGCTTTATCTATTATTGCATTAGTGCATATTAATGAACATTGATTGTAGCCGGTGGCTAACTTTAGCTAGCTTTATTACTTTGGCATATTGATTATGACAATAAGTAAATAAGAGAACAGTAAAAGAGTACAATAAACAAACAAAGAATACATGCTGCTCATGACAACCAGGATTTGGGGGCCAAAAGTAACTTGGTGCTAAAGTGCTAAGGTATCAAGAGTGTGAGTGTTATTGCACATCCCCACAAATGTATGCTGATATAAATTGCACAATGCCCCATTAAACATGCTTTGCACACACAGACACATTAATTAGCATCCACCAGATTTGACAACACATGGTTTTCTGATGTATTTTGAGAGAAGATATTAATAGAAGTGCAGTAGAGACAGTAGAGACAGAGTTTGTGTACCTGGCAGGAGGTGTTCATGCTCTTGATGACAGAACTGAAGAGAGGATTACTGCCGACCTCCGGCTCCTTCAATCTCTAAAACACACAAAAACACATTTGAATACTTCACTAAGGTATAACAAAAAAAAACAATCTTTTCACAATATCACTGTTCCAAAAAATGTATTATAATGTATTGTAATGTATCCCAAGTATCCAAAATTCTCTGCTGCTGTGTTATTTTGAGGACACCTTATGTGGTTTAACTTTTTATCCCCCTCCTTTGTGTCAGGTGTAGTGTCATTATGATAAAATACAAATGTGTTTCACTCAGATTTTGTGCATTTTCATGAAGTATCACATTCAGAAGATAGAAAGTTTTAAAGTGATAATAACAGAAGGTAGCCTGCACAGCGCCAAATCTTGGACGAGGATCAACGAAAACAAAAACTCAAAAACTCTAAAAAAGTTTTTGTTTTCTTTAATGTTTTTTAATTACGCCAATAGGATGAGATCATTCTAATTTTCAGGAGTTTCTCTAGTTTAACAAATGTAAGCAGAAAAAGAAAAAACTATGAATAATTGTAATAAAATCAGTTGCTGAGTCAGATTTACTAATAAGACACAACATACTCTTCTTACAATCATTAGATAAACATTATGAAGTTGTGATTTGTTGCTAAAATATAATCAGCAGATATAAATAACTATCAATCCTTGTAAAAATGTTACAGCGCCTTATGTAGACTTTAATCTTGTTAATCTGAGCTGTCGAAAAAAACACCAATACACCATCAGCCTCTATGTAGATATTACAGATGCAATCTTAGCAAAAAGCTAAGATAACTAATGCTTTTGGTTGCTGTCAGTGACTGAGAGATTGTGTCAAGTATTTTAGTCACAGCCATCCAAACACAGGTAGCTTTATCTGATGATCACATTACATATTTGGTGAGCATCAGGCCAAGCCACAGGCAGATTGATTGGTTTCACTTCAACCTTCTTGAGATTTGAAACATGAGTCAGACAGCTAATTGGTCACAGTCGGTATATAGTAAGCGAGATTAGTGTGTGCTAAAACCTTATCATTTTGCGTGCATGTAACGAAACTTTGAAGCATATGACTGCAGAGGATGTCTGTGATTTTAATCTTGTGTGAATCTTGTGATGTGTCATTTGCAAGAGGTCATATAGGCCTTGCAGTAGAGTGTCAACATCAAATGCTGTATTCACCTTGTAATTTGTGCACACATCCCTAAATATAAACTCAAATGTCAACGTTTGTGCAATCTTAAAGGACAGGTTTCTTAACCCTGGTGTTGTCTCCACCTTCGGGACCCTCTCGTGTCCCTCGGGTCAAACTGACACGGGACTTATTTGGGGTTTTAAAAAACATTCTGAAATAAAATCTTACTTCATAATCTATTAACAAATATTGTCTTTATCTCAATTTCAAACAGATGAGATAACATATATGTTCAGGGAATGCATCAGTCTCTACTAGCACACAAATAAAAAACATGGAAGTGGGGTTTAGTTTTTTGTCATAAGGTTATTATTCATGTTAAAAATCCATTATGGAAAAAAACATAACTGTCATATCCAGAATAATTTTCTGAGTCAGGAATACATGTTTATCACAGGAAATAAGGAAAGGCCGTTGATTTACAGGTAGAAAAAATGTAACTTGTTCCATTTTTGTTCTTGTAAAAATTTTAAATGGGTCAATTTGACCTGAATACCATACAAGGGTTAAATAAGAAATACATTTAGCATTTGAATCCTTTAATCAAAAGCAGAGGATAAGCTGCATTGTGCTGCAAAACTATAGAGGATCTGGGGCAACTAACCATTATTTTTATTGTCAATTAATCTAACGATTATTTTCTTGATTAATCGATCGTTTGGTCTATAAAACTTCATAAAGTTATGAAAAATGTTGATAATTTGTTCTACAAAGCCCAAGATGACGTCCTAAAATGTTTTGTTTTGTCCTCAACTCAAAGATGTTCAATTTACTGTCACAGAGAAGAGAATAAACTCTGAAGATATTCACATTTAACAAGCAAAATTACTCAAACCGATTAATCGCTTATCAAAAATAGTTGATTCAAATGCCAACTGTGTAATCTTAAAGAAGAGGTTTCTTAAATAAATCTACATCTACATTTAGCGTTAAAACCCTTTAATCACAATCAGAGGCTAAACTGCTTTGAAAAACTATAGAGGATCTAAAATTGCGCCTTGTGGGTCGCCACAGGTGAACTCACCAGCACATCTGCGATGGACTCGTCGGTTTGTTGAAACTTGCCGATGTAATCCACAGGACTCGCAGATGCCAACGCAATTCCCAGTACGACCAGTAGACACAGTGAACCACAGCACGAAAACATATTGGCCTTTGAATTTAAAATCAAATTACAGGAGGTTGTACTGCAAAACGAGACGAGTCCTCGGAGAAAAGGCTGGGAAAGTCCTTGTCTTGATAATGATGCTCTCTGTTGACCTGTGGGTTTATATATACACGGCTGTCTGAATCCCTCCTATTATGTGTCTGCGTGCATGTGCGGTTGTGGTCTGTGGGCTTTCAGCAGCATCGACAGCAGCTTCAAGAGTTTTCCTCTAAAACTTACTCTGCTACTGCTAAACGTACACACACAGGAGACTCCCTGGTCAGGTTTGCATTGACTTCCATCCACTTACCACATACACATGCACAGAGTGAGGAGACTCCCTGGTCAGGGAGACCAGCTTGTAACAGAAATTACTTAGAAATGTGTGTGTGTGTGTAGCAGAGCACACCATGTTAACCAGTAGTGCCAGTAACAATCACTGATGATATCTGTGTGCGTCTGTGTGTGTGTGTGTGTGTGTGTGTGCGTTTCTGTATGTGGTTCCATGAGTGCATGAAACCTCATGTGAGCTTTATGTCTTGAATGCACACTTTTGTGCATGTACAGTAAATGCTTGCAGTACTGCAGGTACTTCATCGGTTTAAAGAATGCAACAGGCCTAAAAAAAGCATTAAATCATCTTACATTATACATTTATATCTATTTCATTCTACGCTTTCATAGTTCAAACAATTAGTGATTTAAAGATATAATATGCAATGCTTCTGCACATCAGTAGACAAATAGACAGTGTAGTAAAATAATCAGCTAAATGTGTATGATGGACGTTTTCTTCCCATTAGTCTGATAGAAGCATGTTGTGAAAGTAATTCAAATGTACCAGCACAGCATTGAAAAACAATGCTTTGGTTTCTTGTCTCAATCTCTGTTGATCCTGTTAGTTTGTTTGCTGCTTTCATGGCTGTACTAACGTTGGGTTTACATTTTTACAGATATAGATCTGGCAACCCGAGCCTGTCTGTCAAACTGGGCAGTTGATACCAACACGCAGGCCAAAACACGAACAGAAAGTCCGTCACGGAATATTCCCGAGGCGTTCCCAGGCCAGGTTGGAGATATAATCCCTCCACCTAGTCCTGGGTCTTCCCCGAGGCCTCCTCCCAGCTGGACGTGCCTGGACCACCTCCCTAGGGAGGTGGTCCAGGAGGCCTCCTTACCAGATGCGTGAACCACCTCAACTGGCTCCTTTCGACGCGAAGGAGCAGCGGCTCTACTCCGAGCTCCTCTCGGATGACTGAGCTTCTCACCCTATCTCTAAGGGAGACGCCAGCCCCCTCCTGAGGAAACCCATTTCGGCCGCTTGTACCCTGGATCTCGTTCTTTGGGTCCTGACCCAGCCTTCATGACCATCGGTGAGGGTAGGAACAAAAATTGCCCGGTAGATCGAGAGCTTTGCCTTCTGGCTCAGCTCCCTTTTTGTCACAACGGTGCGATAAACAGAATGTAATACCGCACCAGCTGCGAGCTTTGCCTTCTGGCTCAGCTCCCTTTTCCCTCAAACAAAACCCCAAGGTACTTAAACTCCTTCACTTGGGGTTTATTCCACAGCCATAAAAACAGAATGTAATAACCCCATAACATCCCACGGCTGCCCAATATTTAAAGGGGCCGACCAGTGACTAAGGGCAGTACATTACATGTCTAATCAAAGGTGTGTGAAACCACACTTAGCAACAAAGGTGAATTATGTATTTCATATTCACTACACATGTTTCATTAATATCTGATGATGCAGTGGGGTCATTTTTGTAGTTATTACTGTAATTATATTACATATTGGACCTTTAAGCGAATAATGGTGAGGATTTGTTGCTTTTATCGATCCAAACTTCATATTTTGGAGTTTGGTTGGCCGAAACAATCTGGGAAGCTGTAAATCAACATTTCTTCCTTAATTTTCTCTCTGGTGTCGGAGAGTTGGTTTCAACAGACTCCTGCTCGTCCCGTGGTACCGCAGCACTTTTTGTGTTGTGTTGTTGAGAAGCAAGACAAGGGAACTCCATGGACCAAATTTGGTCCGGAGGAGAATTCACACCTGTAAATTTGGTTTGGATCAAACTGAAAAGTCCATAAAATTGGGACCAAATGAAAATTTACAGTAACTTACTGTAACAACTGGCAGCAAGTTACTGTGAATTCTTTTTACAATAAGTATTCACTGATACAAAACAATTAAACACAACATAAGATAAAAAATTTAAAATACTGTACTATTTACAGTACTATAGTGGCTATTGTGATTTATTTACAGTAATGCTTTGACTACAGTGATTTCAACTGTAATATGTAGACTACTGCAATGTTGTCATGTCGACAAGGTTGTAATGTAACTTCAATGTAAAAATCATATACAGTAGTGTTACTGTGAAATCTAAAGGAAATAACTGGAGATTTCAAATTATTTACAGTGTAGATGAGAATGCAAGTCTAAAGTGTTTTTATGCATCACATCCTTAGCAAAGTAGCAAAAGTAAAAGAACTTGCTATGAACCAAAATGGCTCCTGTATTACTAATTATTACTACTATTATTATATATTATGCTACCTACACTCTGTGCTGGCTGTGCCACTGTTTTCCTATGATGAGAGCGGTGGAGACAACTCGGAGGAAGTGCTATACACTCGTCAAAAAGGCCGCTAGGCTCAAATTATTTCAGCTTTGACCTCGTTGCCGCTGACCTTTCAAGCAAAGCCAGAAGCAAAGGATGATGTATATCTGCGTTGTGCTTTGCCTTTGTGCTTGCAGTATGCTCTGTGCCCTACCTCGCGGTTTTACCTCTGATCATGTGTGGGCGGTTTAATGCAGTGAGGGGGGGAAAGATGCAGCCCACCTGCAGTTAACTTTCATTCTGAATGTGTGTTGAGCACCAAAGCTGCTATCCTTACATGTAGTGCTAGTGTAGTAGAGTTCAGAGAAAACCTGCCGTCATTATGCTGTTTCTTCTTCTAACCCTAACCATGCTAAGCAAGGCTAAACTAGTGATGCTAACAAATCTCTTGAGCTAGAATCCACATTTGCTAACCTATCAGAGTGCCTATTCCAGGACTCTTTGTTATGGATTCACACAAAAGAAGCTGATTTATGACCATTCAATTTTAAGTGTTTTGTTTGAATAAGTCTTTTATGTCTCTTATATCTTGACTTTTTAACAGTTTTTATTGTGGAATATAGTTGTATGTTGTTTTGGACACAGGTTTTGTTATCACTGTAATCCCAAAGCAGTACAATTACATATTACAATAATAAAAATAAGTACCATGTTTTTAGCTCAAACTCAAAAGTCTGAGGTTATTAGAGCTTAAATATTTGGAGTAATGTGTACTTGTACTTTTGATTACCGTAAAATTCAAATTAAAACTGACCCAACTCAAATATACAGTAAATACAACTCAAAAATATTACATTAGCATAAATGAATGATTTTAAGTATAAAAACTCAGTATTTCATGTTCACTAAACTCAATATTTATTAGTTTATTGTTAAACCTTCCTCACAGTACGGCCCATTGAGGAGGCTCACTAGAGACCTACTACTCCTTCTGGTCTATGTCGACGACGGTTCGTTTCGAGGGATTTCTCCGGTTTTTATAAAAAAGTTTACATTACTCCTCATGTTGTCTGAAAATCTGAAAATCAACAATTTAGTTGATGCTTTTAATCGATCTTTTTAACTTTTTTCTTACATTTCTGAAGCTTTTTTTTCGATGTTTGTCACTTTTTTGACATTTTCAACACTACGTAACACTAACTTATTAACTTTAGTTTTACAGTTATTTTTGGAATTTATAGTCAATAAACCTCATTTATAGGAAATTATACATAATGTTTGAGTTAGAAAAGCAGAAATTTGTAATTATTTAGACTAAAATTATAGGAATGGATGTTGTTGGATAATCACAGACTGGAATATGTCAACTTTTACTCAATACTATTTCAAAAACACATCCATTTGTTTTACAATGCTATAAAATTGAATAAGACGCCCCAAAATTAATGAAAGTAGAGATTTGTACTTGGCAAAGAGTGTTGGGTGGAATCAATCATGTTATTTTGGGGAATTAAAAAGAACATTGATATAGGACAACATGAGGACAACATGAAGACAACATGAGGACAACATGAACACAACATGAGGACAACATGAACACAACATGAGGACAACATGAGGACAACATGAACACAACATGAGGGTTAACAGACGTCTCTTGTGCCATGTAAGTCTATGGGGAAAATTCTTTTTGGGCAAGAGGGCACAATGATTATGTTCAACGATCACATGTTGGTTTACTGTTTGTCCACATGCTTTTGGCAATCTAGCGTAGAAACAATGCTGTTAGACTCATCACTGCATCCGGAAGAAATGTGTTCACCATTGTGGGCTTGACGCAGGTGGAGTTATGATAGCTTGAGGTAAAAGTGTTACTCATGAAAGTAGAAACGCAGCGGCAGAAAGAAGCATCCATGCATCATCACTGCTAGTGGAAACGCCACCACAAGGCGCACAACAAAACCTGAATCATCAGAAATGCCATTGCTATGAGCAGAAAGATCATTCCTAGGGATTCCCCGATAAACCAGTTTTGGCCGTCAATTCAGATCAGATATGAATATTCTAAAATATCTATTTTTTAAAATTGAAGATCTGCACAATGCACACCTCAAATGCAGCTAAAGATGTTATAAATTTAAATCGGCTGCTTCCTTTCTGACTCGATAATTCTCAAATTTTCAGCTCGCTGCTGTTGTGGAGTGACCACAGAATATAAAGGAGAGGCTCATCTTTGTTTTCCTGAAAGATATGACACCTCTTCACCAGCGTAACGAGACATTAGTTTGAAAGGGGAAGACGGACAACTTTAACGTCTGATTTTCACCCAAACCCGATCTTAAATCTTAAATTTGTGCTTAAACCTAACCAAACTGCAACCGTGGGACGCCTGGGTAGCTCCCCTGGTTGAGCATGCACCCCATGTACACAGGCTCAGTCCTTGTCGCAGTGGCCGAGGGTTCGGTCCTGACCTGCTGCCCTTTCCTGCATGTTATCCCCCTCTCTCTCTCCCACTTTCCTGACTTAATCTGCCCTATAAATAAAGACAATAAAAGCCCAAAAAATGCAACCATTACCTTCTGCTTCTGTGGGTTGTATGTATGTAGGTAGGGTAGGAATGAACAACCTCTATTGTTGTATGGTTTGGAGGACTTTTCGTATGCTTTAGTTGTAACTTACTTACAATATCTTTATACTACCAGTGTTTTTAGTCTTATTTAATGTACAGTAACTTTTATTTTACTGTAAGAACGGTACTTCTTTGACACTTGTTTATGCTGCTTGTACTTATCTATCTCTGCTCTTGTCTTTGCTGTTGCAAACTGCATTTTTCCCCATTGTGGGACAAATAAAGTTTTTCTTATCTTATCTCAACTTATCTTATCTTATCTTATCTTTTCTTATCTTAACTTATCTTAACTTATCTTAACTTATCTCATCTCTTCTCAACTTATCTTATCTTGTCTTATCTTAACTTATCTTAACTTATCTTAACTTATCTCATCTCTTCTCAACTTATCTTATCTTATCTCAACTTATCTTAACTTATCTCATCTTATCTTATCTTATCTTATCTTAACTTATCTCATCTCAACTTATCTTATCTTGTCTTATCTTATCTTAACTTATCTTAACTTATCCTAACTTATCTCATCTCATCTCAACTTATCTTATCTTGTCTTAACTTATCTTATCTTATCTTAACTTATCTTAACTTATCTTATCTCATCTCATCTCAACTTAACTTATCTTATCTTAACTTATCTCATCTTATCTTAATTAATCTTATTTTATCTTAACTTATCTCATCTTAATTTATCTTAATTTATCTTAACTTATCTTAACTTATCTCATCTCATCTCATCTCAATTTAACTTATCTTATCTTAACTTATCTCATCTTATCTTAATTAATCTTATCTTATCTTAATTTATCTCATCTTAATTTATCTCATCTTAATTTATCTTAACTTATCTTAACTTATCTTAACTTATCTTATCTTAACTTATCTTAACTTATCTCATCTCATCTCATCTCAACTTAACTTATCTTATCTTAACTTATCTCATCTTATCTTAATTAATCTTATCTTATCTTAATTTATCTCATCTTAATTTATCTCATCTTAATTTATCTTAACTTATCTTAACTTATCTTAACTTATCTCATCTCATCTCATCTCAATTTATCTTATCTTATCTTATCTTACCTCCCCACCGTGACTTCTGTTTCTTTTACTTTGTGATTCAGAGCGAAGGAGACGAGAGAACTAGAGTTAGATCCATGTGACTAATGAAGTTATTTTTCCTCGTCTCTTGAAAAATGTGAACATCAGTCCAATGTTAACTTTTTAAAAACCGAGAAATAGAGAGGTTTGGGAATATCGTCTCTCCGTAGTCAAAGAGAAGCTCTTCTCACCTTTAAAATGGCAGATTTATGAAGAACTTCTGCAAAAGGGTCTTGAACACCAACAAATAAAAACATGCCATTTACTTAAAGAACAAAAATAATTCATATAAATAGAAAGTTAACATTGATAAGCTTCAAATTCAAATCAATGTTGTTTTATTCAAAAACAGCTTATTTCTTGCATGAACTGAGCATCTTGTGACGAAGATGTATCAAATGATTTCATGAGTAAAAATGGAAATGCTCAAGTTGCTTTTTAAGTTTTTTTCCTTTGATACACCAGAAGAATCATTTATGCCAGTCTGACACACACACACACACACACACACAAAAGTGTATTAACTAGAATTAAGTGGTTGTCGCCTACATTTAAAACTATCACCACTGTGTGGTGTTTGTTTCCTAGAAGTCTTAAGCTCTGTGGGCCAACCGTCAACACACACACACAAACACACACACACACACACACACACACACACACGTGTGCACACACACACACACACACACACACACACATCCTCCTCTGTGTGGTGCAGGGTTGAATTTTCCCACCTGCGTACACAGAACACACTCTATTGGATAATCCCTTCAGCCTCAGTGACTTCTGACCTCTGACCCTTTGCTTTCTTTCCTTTCCTTTCCTCCTTTCCTAACGCTACTTTTTCTTTCATTTCCTTTTCTGTCTTTTTTTCTTTCCGTACCTTTTTTTCCTTTGGAAATATAGGCGTCAGGTGGGTCAAACAAACCCAGGACTGTGCCCCAGGACAGGTTTTTTTTTTTGTCCCTTTTGAAAACAAAAGTAAATGCGTAGTAACCTTCAGGGAGTGAAGTTAAATCGGATTTTCATCCACAACCGCCGTCTTTTTCTGAACTTAAAGGAATACGCCACCGTTTGTTGAAATAGAGCTTATCACGGTCTCCCCTAGCTGTTGATAGGTGGGCCAGTGGTGCGTTTTTTGTCTCAGTGCAGTACATGGTTGTTACTCTTTTAAAAGGATAGGCTATTATAGCTATGTTGCTCAAAATCAACTTAACGCCAAATGTGACTAGCAGCAATGCAGACATTTACCGTCCAGGAACTGACATTATAAACACCACTATACAGGATCTGGAAATCACCGGCAATTTAGCACATGTAGTGTGTGAAATATGTTTTGTTAATAGGGTTATTAGAAGATTATTTTGACACACAAAGCATACTTTTATATTGATTTTTTTTGCAGATGCAGCAATGCAGGCAGAGGCAGAGCCGGGAGAGGAGTGAGACCTGGTGGACAGCTACATTTTTTTTGCTTTTCTATTTTGTTTTTTCACTTTTCTTTTTGAATAAAGGTTTTATTGATAATGAGTTTCACATGGTATTGTTTTGGTTGAAGTTGAGGTTGTTGTCCCAAACCTAGCATCATACTGTGTATCAAATTAACTACAAACACTCAGCCTTTTTTTTTTATTAACAAATAAAATTACAAACATTCAGACATCGCAATTCAAAACATAAAGTTATAGTAAGGAAATTGCAACTTATATAACATAAGATCAGGTATCAGCGGTAAAAAAAAACAATGTAAACAAAACCATGAGGTAGACAACGTAGTAATATTCATAATGAGCACAAATAGCAATGCAGATTAAGACTAGACCATTTCTTGGGCAGATATTGACTTGGGACTATATTGTGTGGAAGCACAGCCGAAGCACTGCTACATGGGCGCAGAGATCACGCAGAACCCTAAACCCCCGGCCCCCCAACGTCCGTCAACATACTGGTGTAGTGGCCAGGTTGGTTCAGTGGTAGAGCAGGTGCACGCGTACTGAGAGGTGTAGGCCTCGACACGGGATAGACCGACCCATATTAGACCTGTACCCACACAGAGGGGCTGCGGGATATCTTGGTGCCATGTGCACATGTGGTGAGAGGTGTAGGCCTCGACACAGAGGTCCAGGGTTTGAATCCGACCTGTGATGATTTCCTGCATGTCTTCCCCCTTTCTCACCTAACTGTCCTGTCAACAATTAAAGGCGTAAAAGCCCAAAAAAGTAAATGGCTGGCTTTTCTTCCTACAGTGATGGAGATGAACATGGTGGATTTTGTGAGAGACCAAGAGGAAGACTTCTCAGACAGACCGGATCCAGGAGCAGACCTCTACGAACCAAGCTGCGTGCTTGGGAAATAGAACGAGAGACAGCCCGAGGACGAGGACATGAGGCGTCCTGCAGTCCTCGACTTTTTCTCTATGTGTGTTAAAGACAACTGGAAAAAACGCTGAATGGACCCAATAGACAGCTGTCCACAGAGTGAGTGGTCACTGTAAACATGACGCATGGTAATTTTACGGGATAGACCGACCCATATTAGACCTGTACCCACACAGAGGGGCTGCGGGATATCTTGGCGCCATGCAGCAGTGCTTCGGCTGTGCTTCCACCCAATATAGTCCCTAATCAACATCTGCCAGCAGATATAAGAACCATAAGAACAGCTTATGGATCTTAAAGTTGTCGTCCCTTAAATCTTACAGTATATAAGTCTGTAAATTGGGGGGAAGGTTGAAACTGCGGGCCAGTACATAGCTCTGTTTTTAGGTTCACTTCCTGTATTTGGGCCGGACCTAATAATAATAATAATTATAATAATAATAATAATAATAATAATAATAATAATACTTTATTTATCCTGCAAGAGAAATTATAATGTTTTTTTACTCTGCTGTTCTTATTATTATACACATTACACACACATGCTCAGTACCCGTCATCACCATTAATATTAATTAATTAGAATAAAATAAGTATATTAAAAATAATCAATATGTGTACAGTCTATGGTATCCATACATGCACTAACAGAGAGATGTCAGAGTGGGGGGCTTCCCATGAAGAGGCATCACGAGCAGTTTGGGGGGGGGTTTGGTAGCTTGCTCAAGAGCACCTTGGCAGTGCCCAGACCAGACGGACCTTGACCCCAGTTTTTAAGGGGATTTGAACCAGCAACCCTCCGGTTACTAACCCAACTCCCTGCTTGAGCTACTTGCACCTTCACATAAGGAGAACCGAAATCTAGATCACTTAGATGGCGAACCGTGACCGTGACCCCCCCGTTTTCAAGCGGACCACAGTTGGGATGAGGACCAGAGATTTCCCACCGCAAGCTTACTAATATGAATATATGGAATAATATGACTCAGCTGCAGTTGGAGCTGACTCAACAGTACGATGGCGATGATGATGATGATGATGCGTTCAGTTCAGTGTTGTGTCATCAGGTGGGGGCGGAGATCTGTGGGTTTCAGCGGTTGCCCTGACGACGAGTTTCCACTGATGAGGTGTAAAGGAGCGGATTGTGACTCAGTTCTGGTTTTGGGTGAATTGTTCCTTTAATTCCTAATTCTTCCACAAACTCTAACTGAATTCAGACCTGAAACCTCAAACTGCAGAATTCCGTTTTAGATTTAGGAGACAAAATCTTTCCTTTCTTTCGCTCCCGTCTTCCTGTTTCCACTCATCGTCCTCTTCTTTTCTTTTCTCGTTTTCTCTTCTTTGATTTCCTCCACCTTTCCTTTCTTTCCTTCACATCCTACATTCTCTCCTTTCCTCATATTTTATTACCTTCCCGTCTCCTTCCTTTCTTTACCTTTCCTCTCTCTCTTTTCCTTCCTTTCCTTTGTTTCCTTCCTTCCTTCCCTCGCTTTCCTTTCCTTCCTTCCTGTACCTTTTCTTTCTTTCCATTCCTTTCCTTTCTTTCCTTCATGTCCTACATTCTCTCCTTTCCTCATCTTTTATTACCTTCCCGTCTCCTACCTTTCTTTACCTTTTCTCGCTCTCTTTTCATTCCTTTCCTTCCTTTCCTTCCTGTACCTTTTTTGTTCTTTCCTTCCTTTCCTTTATGTACCTTTCTTTCCTTTTTGTACCTTGCCTTCCTTTCCTTACCTTTTTTCCTTAGAGCACCTTTAAAAAACGTTTTTGCGGGTGGGCTAAAAGGAGGGCTTTATTCTTTACTTAATGGCTTCCTTTATGTTGTATGTGCCCCTTGGAAAGTTAATAAAAATATTATTCATATTTATATACATATATATACATATATTACATATATATATATAAAATATATGTTGTACTGATTCCAGACCAGCAGAGGGAGACAACACGTAGTCCACAGTATATTTAAAAGTTCAGTTTATTTCAATACAAAGCTGAAATCTGACAAATTCACATAAATACAGCTAGAATTCATATAAAAAATATCTTCCTTCATATATTAACGTTTCAAGTAATTTCAAACAATTTTTAAGTGAAAACTCAAATGCAATAAATATTTTGTAAATAAAGCGACATTAATACAGATGTAAAACATTCAAATCAATACAATATAAAATATTAAGAGTCAAGGGGAGGATAATGGTGCTAAACGGGATTCAGTCTCATGGGTGTCAGAAAAAAAATAAAGTTTTCAAAGTAACAGTTTTAACAGAAATTTTGGGACTTTTGGGCAGGGCTGTAGTACTCGAGTCCGGTCTTGGACTAGTATTGGGCTAGTATTTGGACTTGGACTTGTCTTGGTCACTGGTCTTGCCAGATATGTCTTTGGTCTGGACCGAGTCCAGGTGTCTTTATTATGTTGATGATAATATTGGAGGGAAAGGGAAACCCAAAATTGTCTTGATACTGTCATGGATAAGACCTTTATTCTGTCCTGGATGGTCTTGACTTGGAAAACCTTTTTGGACTTCTGTCCTGGACTCAAATCTTTTTGGACTCGGTCTTGACTTGGACTCAAACCTTTTTGGACTTGGTCTTGTTGGTCTTGTCTTGGACTCAAATCTTTTTGGACTTGGTCTTGACTTGGACTCAAACCTTTTTGGACTCTGTCTTGTCTTGGACTTGGTCTGGTCTTGGACTCAAATCTTTTTGGACTTGGTCTTGTCTTGGACTCAAATCTTTTTGGACTCTGTCTTGTCTTGGACTTGGTCTGGTCTTGGACTCAAACCTTTTTGGACTCGGTCTTGACATGGACTCGACTAGTCCTGGTCTTGGACTCGCTCAATGGAAATACTCTTGGTGAAATAAAAGGTAAAAAAAAATTTGTGCTCCAAATCCAATTTAACTCAAAAACAAAAAACTTCAAACAAAACAAAGAGATTTTCAAAATAAAAACAGAAGATGATGATGATGATGATGACGATGAAGATCTACAGGATGTGGTGCTGAGCCAGCTCATCGATCCATCGGAGGACGAAGGTGAACTCTCCGACGGCCTTCAGCGCTCCCTGGTCTCTCCTCTGCAGGAACAGGAAGTCATATATAAATATATAAATAAATAATGGGACAGAACATGGTATATATGGTATAAGTATTTAATAAAGTATATTATATTATAACTCCTGACCCAGATGGATGAATAATGAGAGGGATATAAGTAGAGCGAGTTGGCCATTGTCGCGAATCAGAACCCCAGACGAGGTCTCGGTACCGAATTCAGAACTTTTTAGGGACCCGACCGACTTGCCTCGGTAGTATCGAGTATCGAAAAATGTCTCGAGGAGCTGAATCATAAAGCAAAAGATTTGTGCCATAATGTAATTTCTTTTTGTTAAAACCCTAATGTTGTCCTTGGGTCCAATTGACCCATTTTCAGTAAAAAAAATAAAATTTTGGTTACAAAAAATAAGCCGTCGAAATAAGACCTGAAAATGTCAACATTAAAAATATTACATTACATTACATTACATTACAAATATAAAAAAAAACTTTGGAAAAAAACACCAAAAACATTAAAAACAAAGCACCCACAACATTGAAAAATGACAAAAATGTGGGAAAAAAAGTGACCAAAACGGGTTTTTTTTTCATGGTTGAAGGGAAGACAACACATGGATTAACAAAATTGGTATAATATAATAATTTGTAATATAAGACATAGTATAATAGGTTTTTTGAAATTGTCAACACTACATAAGACTAACTTATTAACTTTAGTTTTACAGTTATTTTTGGAATTTATGGTCAATAAACCTCATTTATGGGAAATTATACCTAATGTTTGAGTTAGAAAAGCAGAAATTAGGTTTGTTTTTAACTTTTTATTACGTTTTTGTCCTTTTTTTCAACACTTTTGATACTTTCTTTCAATGTTTGTCACTTTTTGACGTTTTCAAAACTACATAACATCGAGTTAACTTTAGTTTTAGTGTTATTTTTGGAATTTATGGTCAATAAACCTCATTTATGGGAAATTATACCTAATGTTTGAGTTAGAAAAGCAGAAATTAGGAATTATTGAGACTAAAATTAAAGGAATGGATGTTGATGATAATCACAGACTGGAATATGTCAACTTTTACTCAATACTATTTCAAAAACACTTCCATTTGTTTTACAATGCTATAAAATTGAATAAGACGCCCCAAAATTAATGAAAGTAGAGATTTGTACTTGGCAAAGAGCGTTGGGTGGAATCAATCATGTTATTTTGGGGGAATTAAAAAGAACATTGATATAGGACAACGGTTACAGTTAAGTTTAGCCAACACCAAAACGACTAGTTAACGACTATAATACAGTATCTTTGCACATTCTGCACAAAACCATTTTGTTTCTGTACTTATTGTTTTTTTCATATTAATGTTCACAATATGTTTGTATGTATACAAAAATATACAAAAATATACTTCATGTATGCATCAACCATCAAGGCAAATTCCTTGTTAGTTTAACTTTTACTACAATAAAAATCCTTTTCTGATTCTGATTAAGAGGAATTATTGTATATATTCCCAAGACATTTACATAAATGCATGCGACAGGTTTCCTTGTAACTTCTTCCGGGACACGAACTCCGCTCCCCGGCTTGAAAGCTCTGCGTTTTAGGATAAAAGCATCCCCCCCGACGTCCGTTTATATATTTAACCTCTTATACAGCAGCAGTGTTGCTCTGCATTCAGCAACAAATATGTGGAATAAATACAAACTACAGTGCAATACTTTTCGTAACTTTATGAGAACAGCCGGCATTATTAGTGCCAGTATAGTAGAAGAAGTAGTACAATGTGTATAAATTTACCTTTTTAATTTTTCTTTCCAGCTTTTTGATGGTTTTGAACAATTTTGAAGGTTTAGGTGAAGAAACCTGAACACAAAGTGCACAAAAACACATTAATGAGTGTGTGTTTGTTTCCTGTGTGTGTGTGTTTCTGAGCATGTGTGTGTGTGTGTGTGTGTGTTCACAGCTGTGTACTCACACAGTGCTGCAGTGTGAGTTGGATCCGGTACAGCAGGTCGTTATAGTGCGGGGGGAGGAGCTCCTGGACCACCTCTCTGCTGAACACACTCCTCTGGTACACGTCCATCACTTCACGCATCTCCAGCCAGCCAATCACACGCTGAGAAGGAGAGGGAGCACGTCACATCACACCCACCGCACCACGGATTCTGCTTGTTTTTAGCTCAACAGTTTGTCATGAAGACAACATGAAGACAACATGAGGACAACATGAGGAAAACATGAAGACAACATGAAGACAACATGAAGACAACATGAAGACAACATGAGGACAACATGAGGAAAACATGAAGACAACATGAAGACAACATGAAGACAACATGAAGACAACATGAAGACAACATGAGGACAACATGAGGACAACATGGGGACCACATGAGGACAACATGAAGACAACATGAAGACAACATGAGGGCAACATGAGGACAACATGAGGACAACATAAGGACAACATGAGGGCAACATGAGGACAACATGAAGACAACATGAGGGCAACATGAGGACAACATGAGGACAACATGAAGACAACATGAGGACAACATGAGGACAACATGAAGACAACATGAGGACAACATGAGGACAACATGGGGACCACATGAGGACAACATGAAGACAACATGAGGGCAACATGAGGACAACATGAAGACAACATGAAGACAACATGAGGACAACATGAGGACAACATGAAGACAACATGAAGACAACATGAGGGCAACATGAGGACAACATGAGGACAACATGAAGACAACATGAAGACAACATGAGGACAACATGGGGACCACATGAGGACCACATGAGGACAACATGAAGACAACATGAGGACAACATGAGGGCAACATGAGGACAACATGAAGACAACATGAAGACAACATGAGGACAACATGAGGACAACATGAGGGCAACATGAGGGCAACATGGGGACAACATGAAGACAACATGAGGACAACATGGGGACAACATGAGGGCAACATGAGGGCAACATGAGGACAACATGAGGGCAACATGAGGACAACATGAGGACAACATGAGGACAACATGAGGGAAACATGAGTTTGTTATTTTTTGTTCAGCAAAGCATATAAAACGTTTTAATCTGCTTCGAAAGAGGCCCTGAAGTGCAAACCATGACGATTTCCTGTTGTGTTGTGCACTTCATGGCCACTGTATGCTTCTGGGAAGCATCAAATAAAATAAAGTTTTATCAGGACATCATTTCAATGTCCTGATGAAAATAAATGTAAGCTTACATGGGCTACAGAGACATTTATAATAAGTAATTTTCTGCCTCTAAGGGCAGTGAGTTTCTCCTGATCAGGATTCCTTCGCTAACGTTTGCTCAGCTCGTTTCTCTGACAACTTAAGATCCAGACGTCGGATGACTATACTCCATCAATTGGCTCAAATAAACAAAAAAAAGTGGCTTAAATCTGGATTAAAAGTCAGTTTATGACAGCTTCTAGCACACAACGCTGACGCATGCACAAAGGGGATTTGACAGAGCGTTACTGGGTATAAAATGACCTTTTTCTCTGGGTTTGAACATTGTTGGACACATTTGAGATAATGTAAGCACACAACTAAACAACATACAGAACATAACTCTAGTCCTTTCAAGACATTGCGGAAACCTTACATATTATGTATTAAACCGGTTACACACTTCCTCAGTCTTATGGCCTTTAATTTAACCTAATGGGTAACTACTACTTCCCTAGAAATCCAAAGTTCACAATTTGAATTTGCTCAGTTACTCTGGCATCGAGTAAAGCTACTTATTAACTATACCCTAGCCGAGCTGCACCAATCACATCGGTGTGTCTGATGCAGTATAGGCAAGCCAGAAACAAGCTAAACAGATGACGACAGTTTAAAGCGCCCATATTCTGCTCTTTTCAGGGTCATAATTGTATTTTGAGGTTATACCAGAATAGGTTTCCATGGTTTCATTTTCAAAAAACAACATATTTTTGTTGTACTGCACATTGCTGCAGATCCTGTTTTCACCCTGTGTGTTTAGGTCTCTGTTTAATCTCCAGAGTGAGACATCTCCCTTCTATCCTATCTTTGTTGGGAGCTGCACATGCTCAGTAGCTCGGTAAGATCCCATCAGCTAGATAACTCTTTCTCCAGCTTTGGTCAGTCCAAGGCAGGATTAGCTGGGAGACTTCTTCTAGACCAGGGACACAACAGGGACAGGAAGTAGTTCTTTTGGAGATTCTGGTCAACTAGTGTGTGTTGGAGCAGTGTTTTGCCATTGAAAACGAGCTAGCATGCTACGGTTAGCCACCTCGTCTCTAGTGACGTAGAAAGCCGTGCAGATGTTGAACAGCTCACCCAGAGACTGAAGACAGAGGACATTCAGAAACCGGATCAGAGGACATTCAGAAACCGGATCTCACTCAAAACAGCATGGATAGTTTTTTTCCAAGTGTGTATGCATGTGGAAGCACCAGAGACACAAAATAACACCCCAAATCCCAGAAAAAGAGATTTTGGGGCTCTGGATACATCACCCCGTGTGTTGTTGATATTGGTGCTGCCCCTTGAGATGGGCGACTTTCATTAATCAAATCTTTTGGATTTGCGTCTGTATTTCTAGACTAAACTGCTACTGTACTGGGCAATAAAATTGAAATGCTGAGTCCTTTTATCGAAGATAAACAATGATTATTTTGGTAGCATTCAACATAAATGTACCCAAAGACGGTCTGTAGTTTGAAGCTGTGTTAAAAGTGCTCCGATAAATGTTGGGTAAAACAACGAGGTGTTCAAATGTTACTTCTGAGTACAGTGGTTACCCATTTAGCTGCTAATAAGGACAAAGAGCCTCTATGAGAAAAACAATCGAGATACAGAAGCTTAACGCTCCATTGAATCAGGACTGAGGTTAACTCTACAAACAGATCAAGACAAACTTGCTCTGCATGAATCATAAAGCAAACCAAAACAACTGAATTCTTTGGAGGAAACTGAAACACTTCCTTCTTAAAATCCAGACCAGTACGCTCGACTGGACAGGTAGGTCAGCTATAACGTGGCTGTTAACACATGTCAATGATTGTAGGAAGAATTTCCCAAAGCAGTGGTGTGCGGAGAAGGTTCTGTTGTGTTTCAGTTTATTCACTATGACATGGTTCTGCATAGTTGCAGCGTTTGGATGGGAGATGGTGAAAATGTGGTTGTGGTTGAGGTAAACCGAGCGGACACCAACATGGCTGGAGGCGGAAACCTCAGCGTGAGATTCACTTTAACACTTTGAATCCAGCACCAGACTCCATTCAAAAAGGGATTAAAGTGCTAAATTTATGCTAATTTTCAGGTTCATAGTTGTATTTTGGAGGTTGTACCAGAATAGGTTTCCATGGTTTAATTTTCAAAAAACACCATATTTTTGTTGTACTGCACATTGCTGCAGCTCCTCTTTTCACCCTGTGTGTTGAGCTCTCTGTTTCAGCTCCAGAGTGAGACATCTCACTTCTGTTCCATCTTTGTTGGGAGTTGCACATGCTTAGCTCGGTAAGGACTACTAGCCAGTCAGAAGCAGAGTATGAGGGCCCTGACAGTACCTAGGTAAGGACTACTAGCCAGTCAGAAGCAGAGTATGAGGGCCCTGACAGTACCTAGGTAAGGACTACTAGCCAGTCAGAAGCAGAAGCCTGACAGTACCTAGGTAAGGACTACTAGCCAGTCAGAAGCAGAGTATGAGGGCCCTGACAGTACCTAGGTAAGGACTACTAGCCAGTCAGAAGCAGAGTATGAGGGCCCTGACAGTACCTCGGTAAGGACTACTAGCCAGTCAGGAGCAGAGTATGAGGGCCCTGACAGTACCTAGGTAAGGACTACTAGCCAGTCAGAAGCAGAGTATGAGGGCCCTGACAGTACCTCGGTAAGGACTACTAGCCAGTCAGAAGCAGAGTATGAGGGCCCTGACAGTACCTCGGTAAGGACTACTAGGGACAAAAACGTAAGAAAAAGTTAAAAACATCGATAAAAAGCATCAACAAAAGTGTTGATTTTCAATTGTGACGGGAAGACAACACAAGGATTTTAAACACTCCCAAGAAGTGAACACGCGTTTCCTAGGTGAAAGTATTGTGTTTTCCTGGGGCAGTGAACGCCTCTCCCTGGCTTGAAAGCGCTATGTTTTTGGTGTTAGCTTCAGCCGCTAACACTCATACAACCACAACAGACAGACAGACAGACAGACAGACAGACAGACAGACAGACAGACAGACAGACAGACAGACAGACAGACGGGTTTACTGACCTCAGAACATTTGGTGCAGAACTTGGGCAGAAGTCTCTGTCTGAATTTCTCTTCTTTCTGTGGATAAAAATATATATGAATATAAAATATAAATATCAAACTCATTAGACACGTTAATGACTTCTGTTTCAGATTTTTCATTCGTGACATTATATTGAAAAGTGCATCAGGTATTTATTTGAATATTTTCTGCAAGAGGAAGAGAGAGACACAAGAGAAACAGCATGCGGCCTCTGAGGTCTGAGCCCATTTTCACATTTCCTTAAATTCTCCTTTTCAGGGTATTTGCATATAACTGATCCCCATGTGTTTCATATCAAAATATTTGGAGTAAACTCATATTTCTGTAGAGGGATGCGCACATTTGTTTCTAGAGCTTCAACGTTTTTTAATCCCATTTTATCCCTTTAGTAAAAAGGGATGAAATGATTCTAAAGTGATTGTAGTGGCTATGATTGGGGAGTAATTATCTGTCATAATTATCTGTCATTTTGCTTTTAGCTGCGATTAGAATGCCAATTATATTTTGGTATGAGCAGATCAATTGCTTTTTAAAGCAGATCTCTAAATGAGTAGGCTAAAAAATGGATTGCTGGAGGTAACAAGATAGTGTTTTTTTTAAGATTATTTAAAAGAAAGAGAGACAGAGCAGGGACCCCCTAATACATATTGTGTATAAAAGTAAGTTACATATTAAACTGAGGACAACATGAAGACAACATGAGGACAACATGAGGACAACATGAGGGCAACATGAGGACAACATGAGGGCAACATGAGGACAACATGAGGGCAACATGAGGACAACATGAGGGCAACATGAGGACAACATGAGGGCAACATGAGGGCAACATGGGGACAACATGAGGGCAACAGGGGGACAACATGAGGACAACATGGGGACAACATGAGGGCAACATGAGGACAACATGAGGGCAACATGAGGACAACATGAGGGCAACATGAGGGCAACATGGGGACAACATGAGGGCAACAGGGGGACAACATGAGGACAACATGGGGACAACATGAGGGCAACATGAGGACAACATTAGGGCAACATGAGGGCAACAGGGGGACAACATGAGGACAACATGGGGACAACATGAGGGCAACATGAGGACAACATGAGGGCAACATGAGGACAACATGAGGGCAACATGAGGGCAACATGAGGACAACATGAGGACAACATGAGGACAACATGAGGGCAACAGGGGGACAACATGAGGACAACATGGGGACAACATGAGGGCAACATGAGGACAACATGAGGGCAACAGGGGGACAACATGAGGACAACATGGGGACAACATGAGGGCAACATGAGGACAACATGAGGGCAACAAGGGGACAACATGAGGACAACATGGGGACAACATGAGGGCAACATGAGGACAACATGAGGACAACATGAGGACAACATGAGGGCAACAGGGGGACAACATGAGGACAACATGGGGACAACATGAGGGCAACATGAGGACAACATGAGGGCAACATGAGGGCAACATGGGGACAACATGAGGGCAACAGGGGGACAACATGAGGACAACATGGGGACAACATGAGGGCAACATGAGGACAACATGAGGGCAACATGAGGACAACATGAGGGCAACATGAGGGCAACATGAGGACAAGATGAGGACAACATGAGGACAACATGAGGACAACATGAGGGCAACATGAGGACAACATGAGGGCAACATGAGGGCAACATGAGGACAACATGAGGACAACATGAGGACAACATGAGGGCAACATGAGGACAACATGAGGACAACATGAGGACAACATGAGGGTTAAGGATGGATGGAAGCTTGGGGTGCGAGTGAAGAGGATAAAACTGGGCTCCTCCAAAGGCCTCGGTACAGTTCACTGCCTCAAAACTAAACTCAAGCTCAGTACTTTGTGAGGACTTCACCTGTGGCCACAGTAGTACCACTAGTAGTACTCACAGTGTGTAAGTGAAGTTCTACTTCCTCCAGCTGTGAAGTACGCCGTCTTTTATCTGATCAGAAGCTTTGATCTGGTTGAAAAACGGCAGCTTTTCACACGTTTCACTTCCTGTCTGACACTGATTACCATCTGATCCGCTGTATGGCTGCATGACTGCACTGTCAAAATGAGAGGTACCAGACAGGTCCCTTTTTGTTCCCTAAGGTACAAACTTAGCAAATGTTCTCTTAAAAGTACAAACATGTATCTTGAAGGTACATTTCTGCACCTTCCGTTGTACAGTGTGGACTTTCTGAGGTGTAAGGTACATATTTGTACCTTTAAGGTACATTATTGATCCTTTAAGGTATAATAATGTCCCTTAGATGGTACAAACAGGCAGGGCTGTAGTCAAGACCACCTTAGTCGAGTCCAAGACAAGTCCAAAACCAGGACTAGTCGAGTCCAAGTCAAGACAGAGTCCAAAGAGGTTCGAGTCCGAGTCAAGACCGAGTCCAGGACAGAATAAAGGTCTTATGCATGACAGTATCAAGACAATCATTTTGGGTTTCCCTTTCCCTCCAATATTATTATCAACATAATAAAGACACCTGGACTCGGTCCAGACCAGAAGCCATATTGGGCAAGACCAGTGGCCGAGACCGAGACAAGTCCGAGTCCAAATACTAGCGAGTCCGAGACAAGTCCGAGACCATAGAAAAACGGACTCGAGTCCAAGACCGGACTCGAGTCCTACAGCCCTGCAAACAGCTAAGGTCCAAATGTGATCCTCTTATTCAAGGTACAACAACGTACCTTTGAGGGTCCCACCGCAGGGACAAGCTCTTGTTCCTTAAAGGTACTGTTGGTACTTTTTTTTTGACAGTGTACAATCAGTAAGAATACGAGTAATAAATGTGGATTTTGTCTAAAGATCTGTAACACTTACACAAATTACCATAAACACTTCAATGAGTTGTTGTCGAGATTAAACTGATCCGAACCCTTGTGTTGTCTTTCCCTCGACCACGTTGTCGTCCCTGTCTCATGGTTTTAAAAGTATATATTTTTTTAAATTATGTTACTTTTTTGTCCCTCTTGTTGACATTTTGTCACTATTGAGGTTTTTGAAGATTTTTGAAGATCTTTTGGTAGTTTTTGTCACTTTTTCCAATATTTTTAACATTTTTTTCCCCCCAACTTTTCGTCGCCTTTCGTCATTTTTTTGACCTTCCATATTTCTGACATTAAAAACAAACTTGGAAACGGGTCGATTTTGACCCCAGGACAACATGAGGGTTAAACTGCCATAACGATAGGCTGGATAATCAATCAATAATCAGTTATTGATCCTTTATTCAGGATTATTTTATACAGTGACGTAACGATTGGCAGACAATCAACAATGGGTCTAACTCTTTGATTAATTAACCTAAAAAGCAGCAGAAGTTCCTGATGTACTTGTCTTTTGATTGTGTTTTCTGTTATAGGGCTGTATATATATATATATATATATATATATATATATATATATATATATATATATATATGTATACATACATACATACATATACACACACACACAGCGGGGTTTGAACGTTTGGGCTCCCCAGGTAAATATTTGTATTAATGTGCATAAAGAAGCCCAGAAAAGATGGAAAAATCTCCAAAAGTTATATATACTGTACGTAGTATAATATGTCCCAAAAAGTTACATTTTATTTCATCATTTACACTTTCAAAATAACAGAAAACTAAAAAATGGCATCTGCAAAATTTTAGGCCCCCTGCAGAGTTAATACCCTGTACCCCCCCCTTTGGAAAGATATATATATATATATATATATATATATATATATATATATATATATATATATATATATATATATATATATAAGGTTATTTTTGTAATTAAAGGTGTAAGCTAGTGCCCTAAAAGCATTTTGCTTCTTCCTAATCTCTCTCAGACAAGACTATTTATTTATTTTGCTCATTCTTGTTTTGTTTTTTTCATAATGAACTACTTTTTTTGTCTTTCATTAATTAATTAATTCATTCATTCATTCATTTAAACTTATACCTGTAATTGCTCCACATAGTTTGACTTTCTTTCACATCCTCATTATCCTCATTCATTCATCAAATCATCTTCTAATAGACAGTTTTATTGTCTTTCTATATATTTCTAATGATTGTACTGTCTGTGTTGTTGTGTTTTTGTCTCTATAATTACAAGAAAATGAACGTCGCCCCTCAACGATCCCTCGAGGATACATAAACCATTCATTCATTCATTCATTCATTCATTCATTCATTCATTCATTCATATATTGGGCGTAAACCAACATTGATTAGCAGACTAATCAATAAGAGTTGCTTTGATCCAGTTACATTCATGATTTAGGAGATTTTTTTGCACACTTTTGTATAGTATCTAAGTGTTTTTGTATTTTAATTTTAATTTAATTACCTTGTCTAATGTTTTTCTATTTTGAGTGGGTGGGCAGCACGGGGGCCCGATGCTCGGCACTGGGGCCTCACAGCAGGAAGGTTGGGGGTTCGAATCCAGGTTCTGGGCCTTTCTGTGTGGAGTTTGTATGTCCTCTGTGGGTTTGCTCCGGTTTCCCCCCCACACCATCAAAACACATGAACTACTGTAAGTTCTCCAGTCAGTGCCCATGAGCAAGGCAGATCAGACCTGGAGTTGGTCCTTAAATGCAGAGAGAGAATTTTGCTACATGTATGTGACAATAAAGTACCTTTAAAAACAAAAGTGTGCGTTTCTTTGCCCCTACACTGTAAATAACGGCTGTAAAATCTCCAGTTATTTCTTTAGATTTCCCAGTAACACTACTGGAAATGATTTTACAGTAAAATGCTGTAAAGTTACATCACAACCTTGTCACCATGACAACATCCCAGTATAAAATTTTTTAAAAAAAATCGACTCTTAACAAACAGCTGATCAGAGTTATCGATCTCACCGGCAGCTTGTTGATCAGCTGTGTGGTTCGGATCCAGAGGTCCCGGAGCATCTCGCCGGTGATCTCCTCCCGGCAGCGGAGTCCCCCCCGGGACGTCCAGTCAGCAGCGTTGAGTCCCCCCCGGGACGTCCCGTCAGCAGCGTTGAGTCCCCCCCGGGACGTCCAGTCAGCAGCGTTGAGTCCCCCCCGGGACGTCCCGTCAGCGGCGGCGTTGAGTCCTGTCCAGGACTTCCTGTCAGCACCATTGAGTCCCCTCCGGGACGTCCCATCAGCACTGATGAGTCCTCCCCGGGACGTCCCACCTGCGCCATTGAGTGCTTTCCAGGACGTCCCACCAGCGGCGGCGTTGAGTCCTGTCCAGGTCTTCCTGTCAGCACCATTGAGACCCCCCTTGGACGTCCCACCAGCGGCGTTGAGTCCTTTCCAGGACGTCCCGGCGGCACCGCTGAGTCCCGTCCAGGACGTCCCAGCGGCGGCGTGGAGTCCTGTCCGGGACGTCCCAGCGGCGGCGTGGAGTCCTGTCCGGGACGTCCCACCAGCGGCGGCGTGGAGTCCCGTCCGGGACGTCCCGGCGGCGCTGAGGCCGAGGAGCAGAGCGAGAGCAGACGTCCTGAGGAGGAGGAGAAACATCTTTGACTGCAGCAGCTTCTGTCCCCTTGGCTGCATTTATACCTCCTCTTTTCTCTCTCCTCCTCTCTCTCCTCCCCACTTTCTTTTCTTCTTTTGCCTTCTCTCATTTCTGAAATTTCCTAAATTGACTCACTGCTGCAAGTTTCCAAAGGAGTCTCCCCACCTCTTTTTCTTTCTCATTACTTCCTGTTTCCTCTCCTTCTCTCTCTCTCTTCACTTTCTGCTAATCTTTTCTCTTTTAATTTGGTCTTCTCTCTCTCTTTCTTACCCCTCTTCCTTAATTTTCTACTCACTTTCCTATTTTATTTCCTATTTAATTCCCCTTTCCTATTTATCCCTCCTCTCTCTTCACTTCTCTTTTCTTTCATTTCCTCCTCCTCTCTATTCCATCTTTTACTATATTTTCATCCCTCCTTTTCCCTCTTCTTTTTCCCTGCTCCCTTCTATATTCCCATGCCATCTCCTTTTCATTTTGTCTTTGTTTTTTCTCTCTATTTTCATCTTTTCTTTTTCCTCATTTCCTTTCTTTAATTTCCTCATCTGTATTCCTTCTTTTCTTCATTTTCTATTTTCTTCTCCTCTTTCATGCATCACTCTCTTTTTGTTCTCTTCCATCTCTTTCTTTAATTTATCCTCCTTTCTTCTGATGTCTTCTCTCTTTTCTCTTTCGTCTGCCTTTCGCTGTATTTCTCCTCTTTCTTCCCCCTTTCCTCTACTCCTTTCTATAATCTCTTGTTGTCAGCTTTTCTCTCTTTTCTCCTTTCTCTCCTACTCCCTTCTTTCTTTTCCTCGTCCCTTCACTACACCTTTTGTCCCATTTCTCTCTTTTTCTTCATCTTTATTAGCCCTTCCTCTCCTCCCTCCATTGTCTCCCATTATTTATTTCCTTTGTCCTTTTGTTTTGTTTTCTCATCCCTTTCTTATTCTTCCGTCATTATTCTTTTTGTTGTTATTTCATCTTTTCTATATGCTTTTTTATGTTTCCTTTTTCTGATCTTCCTCTTTTTAAAATGATTTCCCTCTTTTGCTCCTTTTCTTTGCTGATTTCTTCTAATTTCTTCTCCTTCTTTCCTTCCTCTCATCTCCCCACTCTATTTCCTTGCATCCTTCCTCCTCTTTTCTCTCCTTTTCCCACTTCATCTTTTTTCCTCGTTCCCTTTCTAAAATCCTCCTCTCCCTCTTCACCTCCTCTGTCCTTCTCCTCTCCCCGGCGTTGATGATGTCACTTCCTGTCGGTTTTACCGGCTTGGTTTTGGGTAGAAACCCAATCTTGGTGTTTAGATGTGCAGTCAGATAAAACTAGGTTGCGGCTTCGGTTCAACACAGTCGAGGAAACGGTGACTCGACAGATTCATGCGAAGATGTCAGCATAGCGGCGCCATCAATGAAGAAGAAGACAATCAAAACCTTAAAAGTTCAAGTGCGTGTGTCTGTGTGTGTGTGTGTGTGTGTGTGTGTGTGTGTGTGTGTGTGTGTGTGTGTGTGTGTGTGTGTGTGTGTGTGTGTGTGTGTGTGTGTGTGTGTGTGCGTGCGTGTGTGTGTGTGTGTGTGTGTGTGTGTGTGTGTGTGTGTGTGTGTGTGTGTGTGTGTGTGTGTGCGTGTGTGTGTGCGTGTGTCTGTGTGTGTGTGTGTGTGTGTGTGTGTGTGTCTGTGTGTGTGTGTGTGTGTGTGTGTGTGTGTGTGTGTGCGTGTGTGTGTGTGTGTGTGCGTGTGTCTTCCTGGAAGTCAGAACAGTAACCAGGTCAACACCCGTCCCACCCGTCTGTCTGCACATTTGTCAAAACATCCGGGGGTTGATTGACATCTTGAAGCTGATCAGCTTGTTGCATGCAATGCATGCTGGGAAAGGTTAGGTTTGCACCCTCTAAACATGTTCCTAAGTGTAGTAGTGGGACACCAGCGAGATTCAGAGACAAACGACGACAAAAATACTGCAAAGAAACGCAACAAAGAAGAGTTGCCATCCACCTGTCAATCAAATTATCTGAAGTTTGGATCCTGGTGAAGAAATCTGGTGAAAGTGTGTTTCCATCCAACGGCTTTAAAGCCAATAAAAACCTGTGGTGACGTCACATGACGCTGTTTTAGGGTCAGACTGGTATATCGGATTAATTTGAGACATTTTAACGTGTTTACATTCATTTTCACTGAATCGCAACATTCAAGCAACGAAGACAAAATGGCTCCCGTCTCCATCACATGATCACTAGGGGACAACCATCACATGATCACTAGGGGACAACCATCACATGATCACTAGTGGACAACCATCACATGGTCACTAGGGGACAACCATCACATGATCACTAGGGGACTAGGGGACAACCATCACATGATCACTAGGGGACAACCATCACATGATCACTAGGGGACAACCATCACATGATCACTAGGGGACAACATCACATGATCACTAGGGGACTAGGAGACAACCATCACATGATCACTAGGGGACAACCATCACATGATCACTAGGGGACAACCATCACATGGTCACTAGGGGACAACATCACATGATCACTAGGGGACAACCATCTCATGATCACTAGGGGACAACCATCACATGATCACTAGGGGACAACCATCACATGATCACTAGGGGACAGGTTTTAATAATAGGGCTTATGTTCCATATTATTATTTTCTTTTGTTGGCTCTGGGACGCGCTCTCGTTTCAGTGTATTGTTTGTAATTGTCACTATTTATTTCTTAAATTATCCCAGGTTGTGATAGAGCTCATGTTCCAGCTGATAGAGACATATCGAGCTATGATAAGAAAACCACCACGCTATCAACACGTCGCTATGACGATGCAGATGCAACTTGTCTTTTATTCCCCCCCCCCCACCCGGCACCCCTGCGAGACTCTTTTTTGGGACATGTCCCTCTGTCTGAGCGTCTTCCATTGACTCCGCAGGACGTCCCACGGCTCGTCCTAACCTTTGTCGGCCATTTCCTTCACGAGTTCCTGATGAATTAAATCCAGAAAGTCTCTCGTCTCCTCGTCCGTCCACGTCCCCCATGTGTGCAGACAGAGACGAAACACTGGGGGAAATGAACTACAACTTCTTCTTCTGCGTTTTGTAGCGGGTTGCAACCATAAAATAACATAAGAAGTTCTCATTAGCTGCATTTTTGATGTGTGATGAGATTTCACTGTCTCCGCGGCGATGAGGTGGCTGGCGTCATGGTAAGCAGGTTTCAGATGTGTCGCCAGATAAAAGTAGGTTGTGGCTTTCTCGGCGGTAGCCGGGAAACGGTGACTCTGCAGGGTTGTTTCTCCCCACGCAGAAGACCACAGAGACAGACGAGGCTGCTGCCCCACATAACAGGAGACAGGAGACGTCTTCAGGCTCAGATATGAGTCTGAAAATGTCCCAACACACCCGCAGCCTCGATCGACAGTGTGGAGTTTTCTTCAGTTTCCTCCAAAAGTCATGCATGTGACTGTGGACTGCCTGCATGTGCCATGTGCCATGAATGTGACATCCAGCAGATAAGAAACGCATGGCTGCAGACATGAATGTGACATCCAGCAGATAAGAAACGCATGGCTGCAGACATGAATGTGACATCCAGCAGATAAGAAACATCCAGCAGATAAGATAAGAAACGCATGCAGCTGAATGTGACATCCAGCAGATAAGAAACGCATGGCTGCAGACATGAATGTGACATCCAGCAGATAAGAAACGCATGGCTGCAGACATGAATGTGACATCCAGCAGATAAGAAACGCATGGCTGCAGACATGAATGTGACATCCAGCAGATAAGAAACGCATGGCTGCAGACATGAATGTGACATCCAGCAGATAAGAAACGCATGGCTGCAGAATGAATGGCTGCACATCCAGCAGATAAGAAACGCATGGCTGCAGACATGAATGTGAATGCAGATAAGACATCCAGCAGATAAGAAACGCATGGCTGCAGACATGAATGCGACATAATGTGACTGCAGATAAGAAACGCATGGCTGCAGACATGAATGTGACATCCAGCAGATAAGAAACGCATGGCTGCAGACATGAATGCGACATACTGCAGATAAGAAACGCATGGCTGCAGACATGAATGGCTGACATCCAGACATCCAGCAGATAAGAAAAGAAACATGGCTGCAGACATGAATGCGACATCCAGCAGATAAGAAACGCATGGCTGCAGACATGAATGCGACATACTGCAGATAAGAAACGCATGGCTGCAGACATGAATGCGACATCCAGCAGATAAGAAACGCATGGCTGCAGACATGAATGTGACATACTGCAGATAAGAAACGCATGGCTGCAGACATGAATGTGACATACTGCAGATAAGAAACGCATGGCTGCAGACATGAATGTGACATCCAGCAGATAAGAAACGCATGGCTGCAGACATGAATGCAACTGAACAGGTGTCGAGATAAGCCATAGGCAAAAGGTGGAGAATTTCCTTTACAGGTACCTGACATACCTGCAGGGGAAGAACACCGCATCAGATCCTATGGAAATTTTGGTCTATTTTGCTTCCTTAACCTTCATGTTGCCCTCATGTTGTCCCCATGTTGCCCTCATGTTGTCCTCATGTTGTCTTCATGTTGCCCTCATGTTGTCCTCATGTTGTCTTCATGTTGTCTTTATTATGTCCTCATGTTGTCTTCATGTTGCTCTCATGTTGCTCTCATGTTGTCCTCATGTTGTCCTCATGTTGTCTTTATTATGTCCTCATGTTGCCCTCATGTTGTCCCCATGTTGTCCCCATGTTGTCCTCATGTTGTCCTCATGTTGTCCTCATGTTGTCTTAATGTTGCCCTCATGTTGTCCTCATGTTGCCCTCATGTTGTCCTCATGTTGTCCTCATGTTGTCTTCATGTTGTCTTTATTATGTCCTCATGTTGTCTTCATGTTGCTCTCATGTTGTCCTCATGTTGTCTTCATGTTGTCTTCATGTTGTCTTTATTATGTCCTCATGTTGTCTTCATGTTGCCCTCATGTTGTCCTCATGTTGCCCTCATGTTGTCCTCATGTTGTCTTCATGTTGCTCTCATGTTGTCCTCATGTTGTCCTATATCAATGTTCTTTTTAATTCCCCAAAATAACATGATTGATTCCACCCAACGCTCTTTGCCAAGTACAAATCTCTACTTTCATTCATTTTGGGGCGTCTTATTCAATTTTATAGCATTGTAAAACAAATGGAAGTGTTTTTGAAATAGTATTGAGTAAAAGTTGACATATTCCAGTCTGTGATTATCATCAACATCCATTCCTTTACTTTAAAGTCTAAATAATGCTGTTTATTTCGGGGTTTTTGAACGCCCCCTGAGGGATGTCGTCACGTGTGTCGACACAAAGAGACACAAAGAGCTGGGCTAAATATAGATCCTACACACACACACACACACACACACACACACACACGTTTACTGTTACTGTACTTCCTGGTGTTACCTGTGTGGGAAATCCCATGTGGTGACATCACTCAGGTAGAGTTCTGCTGGCCCCTCCCCCCCCCTCCCCACTGAGAGAACAAGGTCTTCGGCCTCAGGGGGAAATTTGATCTGCAAAAAAACAAACAAAAAGCATTCAGACACACAAAGGCATGCAACGTCGTAGCAGCCCATAAAGTTACGTATGGGGAACATTTCATCACTTCAAAGTGAAATTTAAGTCCTGGAGCGTCTGAATCATGGCCGTCTGTAACGTGCTGGCGCTCACTCAGTGTGGTTTTAGAAACATAGTTACGTACGTTTTGATTTGCTTGTGTTGGCATCCTGTCAATCAAGAAAAAAAAATAACTTTTGTTCTTTTTTTCAACATTATGATCGCTTTTTCTGACATTTTTGTAACTTTTTCAATGTTGTGGGTGCTTTTTGTTTTTTGATATTTTTATTGTTGACATTTTCAGCGCTTATTTCGACGGCCCCAAAAAAAAAGAAATTAACCGAAAACGGGTCATATTTGACCCAAGGACAACATGAGGGTTAATAACAATTTAATTCATCAATTGAGCATGTTACCTGTCCGATCTGTTGCACCTGCTCTGTTTTAGACCCAGGAAATGGAAAAAAACACACCCAGCCAATTAGGAGTCACTATTTTCATTTAACTGGCAATTGTGGCGTGTTAAATTACCATATTCATCCAGTGAGAAAGAGATGAAAGACCTGTTGCGAGTTAATTGATTTATTCATTAAGGCGTCTCCTGGAGTAGCCCAGTTGTCACATTCAGCAGGGAAATGAGGACCACAAAGCAGGACCAAAAAACAGAACACTCCACAAGGGAGCAATCAAAAACTCCAAGTGGAGAATTCACAAAAACACCAAATCACAGGGGTCCTGAGGGAAAAGGGCAAGACCAGACAGGACAACAAGGCAGGGGGGACTCACAGGGAGACAGGACGCAAGACCCGGACGGCTCAGAAGGACGAGGTACAAACAGGCAGACGAACTGGAACGATCTGACAAGAGACGAGGAAGCACAGACATTAAATACACGAGGTAACGAGGTGACGAGGTGACGAGGTGACGAGGTGACGAGGTGACGAGGTGACGAGGTGACGAGGTGACGAGGTGACGAGGTAACGAGGTGACGAGGTGACGAGGTGACGAGGTGACGAGGTGACGAGGTGACGAGGTGACGAGGTGACGAGGTGACGAGGTGACGAGAGGGCAGGGAAGCAGGTGGGAAACATCAGGGGATCTCAAGAGAGGGAAGACACAGGAAGTAGAACTAAAGACAGGACGAGACAAAAACCAGACTTCAAAATAAAAACAGGACACGAGACAAGACCAACAACATGAGACCGGGGGGCAGGGCTGTGGTCAAGACCACCTTAGTCAAGTCCAAGACAAGTCCAAGACCAGGACTAGTAGAGTCCGAGTCAAGACCGAGTCCAAAAAAGGTTTGAGTCCAAGACAAGATCAAGTCACAAAAAGGTTTGAGTCCAAGACAAGATCAAGTCACAAAAAGGTTTCAGTCCAAGACAAGACCGAGTCCCAAAAAAGGTTTCAGT
This sequence comes from Etheostoma perlongum, assembly GCA_026937815.1. Classification (NCBI taxonomy): domain Eukaryota; kingdom Metazoa; phylum Chordata; class Actinopteri; order Perciformes; family Percidae; genus Etheostoma; species Etheostoma perlongum. Next base: position 7,579,005 of record CM049393.1, on the reverse strand, counting down.
CCAAGACAAGACCAAGTCCCAAAAAGGTTAGAGTCCGAGTCAAAGACTCTATTAGTCTCAATTAGTGCATATAACCATTAGGGTCCAAACCCCACAAAAGAAGCACATTAGCTCCAAATAACCCAAACTACAAAATACCACAGGTACTGTAAGTGCATTTCATACTTACTACTTAGTAATACTTATTACTATTACATACGTACTTTTCATTGTTTTACAACAGCTATCCTCTTTTTAGCCGAGGTGTAGTTGGGAGAGATGTGTTTTTATGTGAAGATGAGTTCAGGAGCCCGGACTGCAAACAGTAAATCAGTGCGTTTACAAGCAGTTTATGTTCTATTAATAACTCTTCATGTTCGGGTTATGGGCAATAACGTGTTTATCACTCTAAATAGAATAAAATACCCGTAATATCAGTAATATCAGTAATATCAGTAATATCAGTAATATCAGTAATATCAGATAAACACACAGTAATATCTCTTGAAATTGGAGTTCTATTGTTACGATCGATTTTATCAGATTAGATTAAATCTTTAAATCTTATCTGATGACACACACACACATGCACACACACACACACACACACACACACACACACACACACACACACACACACACACACACACACACACATGCACAGTGTGGTAAAACCAAACCTACACCATTGAAAGTAGGTAAGTAGGTCTCATCTACTTGTGATTTCTGCACCAGTTTATCATATAGGTCATTTTGTGTGTGTGTGTGTGTGTGTGTGTGTGTGTGTGTCATCAGATAAAACGTAATCTAATCTGATAAAATTGATCTTAACGATAGAAATCCAATTTCAAGATTGTTTTTATCTGATATTACTGTTGGGTATTTTATTCTATTAAAAGTGATATATGTATACATATATCATATACACACACATTAATTTTGGGGCGTCTTATTCAATTTTATAGCATTGTAAAACAAATGGAAGTGTTTTTGAAATAGTATTGATGTGATTATCATCAACATCCATTCCTTTAATTTTAGTCTCAATAATTCCTAATTTCTGCTTTTCTAACTCAAACTCTAGGTATAATTTCCTATAAATGAGGTTTATTGACCATAAATTCCAAAAATAACTGTAAAACTAAAGTTAATAAGTTGGTGTTACGTATTTAAAAAGTGACAAACATTGGAAAAAGCGTCAAAAGTGTTGAAAAAAGGGACAAAAAATAAGAAAATGTTAAAAACATCGATAAAAAAGTGTCAACAAAAGTGTTGATTTTCAATTTTGACGAGAAGACAACACAAGGGTTAAATTGCAATTATATTTGATAGATATTTTTAGTTATTAGTCTCCATTTTCAGTATTACTTTAACCTCACATCTGACCATGATATACAGTATTTATCTTATCTGAATACCACATGTGTATTTTGGGCGAGTGGATTTTTCTTTCAATGTTGAACCTTAACGTTGATCAGAGTACTTCTTTCACACACTCCTGTTGAAAAGCCATTAGTGAGCTAAAAGGGCAACACACACACACACACACACACACACACACACACACACACACACACACACACACACACACACACTGGCAGCATATGACTCACTGTAAAAACACCCACATGTGTAGTTTTCTGTTCGCATGCACACCGGCGGCGTCTTGTCCTACATCCTCGCCAACGCCACGCGCTAGCTGTCCGCTGCCTGAGAGGATGTCATTTAAATTTAATTCCTTAATTTATTAGACAGGGACAGTGTACATTAATTAACATCGCTGTAAATGCACCAGAATTAGCCAAAAGGCTATTTTTCATCCGTTGTCCCTGGACAGATTTTAAAATTGTCTCCCTAAAAAACAACAACACTAAGAAGATTACAGTGAACAATACAAATATAAAAAGCAGTAAAACAGATAAAACTCTTCAAATCCCGTTGATAAATACAGTGTAGAAATGTTATACAGACATTAGGGAAAGAGAAAAAAAATAAAAATAAATAAAAATGGTACTACACATTGACACATTAGAGACACAAGTGGCAGCAGGGCTGGGTTGAGTGAAAATACATATTCTTATTATTAACCCCATATAAGCCTGCTGTGGAGTGTCAGCGATAACGCAGCAAACAGATAGATTAAAATGAGATTTAAATATCAAATTTTGGAGATTTAATGCTGTTCAGATCTGCGACATTTGCTTTGTGTATTAAAAAATGTCTATATCTGAAATATGAGTTTCTTTTTAACCAAATTACCACAAATATATGGATTGGATTCCTTACAACGCTCTCAAATACAACTGATCACTTTCATTCCTCTGATCTTAACTATTAATCAAAAATAACTCATATTTTCTGTCTTTTTAACTCAAAAATTAGGTATAATTCTATATAAATGAGTATCAAATTCAGAATATTGTCATATTATGAACAACGGTCTAATATGGTAGTAGTTCAGACCACAGGGAGTTGGGTTGGGAACCGGAGGGTCGTTGGTTCAGGTCCCCATACAGACCAACACCATACTTTTGGTCCGTATGGGGATTCGAACCAGCAACCCTCCGGACTTGAAGCCAACCCAACTCCCTACTGACTGAGCTACTGCCATATTAGACTATAATTCATAATATGACAATATTCTGGATTTGATACCAGAGGGTCGCTGGTTCAGGTCCCCATACGGAAAAAAGTATGGTGGTGGACTGGTACCTGGAGCAAGGCCCTTCCATGGCCAGCCCCCCCCACTCAGACATCTCTCCATTAGTGCATGTGTGAAATACAACAGCTAATCTCCAGCTACCAGTCCGTCACCATAGATCGGTCCATATGGGGACTTGAACCAGCAACCCTCCGGACTTGAAGCCAACCCAACTCCCTACTGACTGAGCTACTGCCATATTAGACTATAATTCATAATATGACAATATTCTGGATTTGATACCAGAGGGTCGCTGGTTCAGGTCCCCATACGGAAAAAAGTATGGTGGTGGACTGGTAGCTGGAGCAAGGCCCTTCCATGGGCAGCCCCCCCCACTCAGACATCTCTCCATTAGTGCATGTGTGTAATAACAGCATCTACCAGTCCGTCACCATACTTTTGGTCCGTATGGGGATTCGAACCAGCAACCCTCCGGACTTGAAGCCAACCCAACTCCCTACTGACTGAGCTACTGCCATATTAGACTATAATTCATAATATGACAATATTCTGGATTTGATACCAGAGGGTCGCTGGTTCAGGTCCCCATACGGAAAAAAAAGTATGGTGGTGGACTGGTACCTGGAGCAAGGCCCTTCCATGGGCACCCCCCCACTCAACATCTCTCCATTAGTGCATGTGTGAAATACAACAGCTAATCTCCCAGTCCGTCTCCCCATATGGGGACTTGAACCAGCAACCCTACTTGAAGCCAACCCAACTCCCTACTGACTGAGCTACTGCCATTCATAATTCATGAAAAACAATCTGGATTTGATACCAGAGGGTCGCTGGTTCAGGTCCCCATACGGAAAAAAGTATGGTGGTGGACTGGTACCTGGAGCAAGGCCCTTCCATGGGCAGCCCCCCCCCCCCACTCAGACCCACACACACACTCCATTAGTTCATGTGTGTAATAACAACATCTACCAGTCCGTCACCATACATTGGTCCGTATGGGGATTCGAACCAGCGACCCTCCAGACTTGAACCCAGTTGGATATTTAGAATAAGGCTTTTTGGCGGCAACTCTTCCATGTAATTTCCCCTTTGGGACTAATAAAGGATACATTAATATTAATATTGCTATGCATGTACACGTAGTCATGGTTACTGTAAATTTTCATATATTGTGATTGTTCTTCTGTTCTAAAATTATCTTTTATTAATTTACTATTATTTGTTATAATGTAATATACTATATTTAACATAAATTGTATTCATTTTCGATATGATCTTAATTGCCCAACTCTTGAAATCTTACTATTATTTATCTTTTTTAGATATTATTGTTTTTTATTATTAATTTATGGGGGGAAATATTGAAATAAGTGCACTGAAAAGACGACGTTCATATTCAAAACCAAACTTTATTTCTTTTCAAGTCGTGCAACACAGTTCATTCAGCACAGAATGAAACATGAAATACTGAAAGTGTAACTCCATAATAATAATAATAATAATAATAATAATAATAATAATAATAATAATAATCAGCCATAACATGGCAACACAAGCAACACCAGCCGCCTCTCAGCTCCGGCATTTTAAACTTTCTGATCAACAAATAGATCAATAACTAATCCGTCGTACTCACGTATCAATATAAATATAAAAACAACTGTTAAGGTCCTCAGATTAAATAGATTCATAATAAATAGAAGTATAACATGTTGCTGGTATAAAAGGGGATAAATATGATATAAATATGAATCAGTTAGCGGCGGCGCGTCTGGACTGGATGCAGAAGTCCTGCAGGTACATGAACAGGATGTCGATCTCTCCCAGCGCTTTGTTGATCCCTCGCTCGCCCCCCATCTGCAACACAGACCACATCAGACCGCATCAGACCGCATCAGACCACATCAGACCACATCAGACTCACATAGAGTCACACAGACCCACATAGACTCACATCAGACTCACATCAGACTCACATCAGACTCACATAGACTCACATCAGACCCACATAGACTCACATCAGACCACATCAGACTCACATCAGACCACATCAGACTCACATCAGACCCACATCAGACTCACATCAGACCACATCAGACTCACATCAGACCACATCAGACTCACATCAGACCACATCAGACTCACATCAGACTCACATCAGACTCACATCAGACTCACATCAGACTCACATCAGACTCACATCAGACTCACATCAGACCACATCAGACTCACATCAGACTCACATCAGACCCACATCAGACCGCATCAGACCCACATCAGACTCACATCAGACCCATCAGACTCACATCAGACTCACATCAGACTCACATCAGACCCACATCAGACTCATCAGACTCACATCAGACTCACATCAGACTCACATCAGACCACATCAGACTCACATCAGACTCACATCAGACTCACATCAGACTCACATCAGACCCACATCAGACCCAGACATATCAGACCCACATCAGACCCACATCAGACTCACATCAGACTCATCATCATCAGACTCACATCAGACTCACATCAGACTCACATCACATCAGACTCACATCCTCACATCAGACCACATCAGACTCACATCTCACATCAGACCCACATCAGACTCACATCAGACCACATCAGACTCACATCAGACTCACATCAGACTCACATCAGACTCACATCAGACCCACATCAGACTCACATCAGACCCACATCAGACTCACATCAGACTCACATCAGACCACATCAGACCCACATAGACTCACATCAGACCCACATCAGACTCACATCAGACTCACATAGACTCACATCAGACCCACATGGAGCTCATCAGACCACATCAGACTCACATCAGACTCCATCAGACTCATCAGACTCACATCAGACTCACATCAGACTCACATCAGACCGCATCAGACCCACATCAGACTCACATCAGACTCACATCAGACTCACATCAGACCCACATCAGACTCACATCAGACTCACATCAGACTCACATCAGACCACATCAGACCACATCAGACTCACATCAGACTCACACAGACCCACATAGACTCACATCAGACCACATCAGACCACATCAGACTCACATCTGCAACCCATAGCCTTACATCACAAACAGAAACACACACGGACCAATCACAAGACATTACAGGCCTGACTTATCTTTTTCCTTTGTAGTTGATTTGGACGCACACACGCACGCACACACACACGCATGCACACACACACGCACACACACACACACGCACACACGCACGCAAATGTACAGACAACATGTGGGCTACTCAAGGGGAGCTGTGAAAATTGCAGATTTTTACCATTTTCGACACTAAAATAAGATAAAAGCCATACTTCAAAACTAAAAAATTAAAAACAATTTCATTCATCACAGTCACAGATATACATTAAAGAATTCATAGTCATACGTCCATCGCTGCTCATTAATGAGCTTAACTGAGTACTTATGCCTGTTATATTTACCCAAAGGAACTCCTAACGTTATATTACCATTCATATTTATTCTGTTGATATGATATTGTGTGTAATTTGTGTGTAAATTTGTGTGTAATCTCTGCATCTTTCTATTGTAATTGGAGTATGAGTTGGAGAGTGCTCATATTCTCTCCATCACATCTTTTATTGACTATGTGTATTAATTAATTAATTGTTAATCTGTGGCATTTGTATATGTTTTGACCAATAAACTAAACTAGAGCAACGCCTGAGGGTTCATCCGCCGCTGAAAATAGTCCCCAAAACAACGCGTCATTAAGGATAACAAGCTTCTGTAACTTATCATTCGTTATTTAAATAACGAGCCTTAAAGCACTAACACCACAGCGGCTCTGTGCTGCTGCACCAAACTCAAAAATACGACATTTCTATTGACTTGAGAATAATTTGCAGTGAAGCGACGGCGGTGACAGCGCTTCCTGTCTGAATGATGTCAGAGGGTTTTCACCCAGGTGTCACCCGGGGTTAAAATCTCACCTTGGCGAGCTTCTTGCGAAACTCCACAGCGTGGTGATGGTCGTGATAGTGAGTCACGTTCTGGAGAGAAAGAGAGAGAGAAACAGGTCAGGAAACGTTATCACTTCAATCAGTGAGTGTGTGTGTGTGTGTGTGTGTGTGTGTGTGTGTGTGTGTGTGTGTGTGTGTGTGTGTGTTTGTGTGCGAGTGTGTGTGTGTGTGTGTGTGTGTGTGTGTTTGTGTGCGAGTGTGTGTGTGTGCGAGCGTGTGTGTGTGCGTGTGTGCGTGTGTGTGTGTGTGTGTGTGCAAGTGTGTGTGTGCGAGCGTGTGTGTGTGTGCGAGTGTGTGTGTGTGTGTGTGTGTGGCATGTGTGTGTTGATGGCTTTGTGTGTGTGTGTACTTATGTGATGACATTTCATGTGTGTGTGTGCGCACACACTTTGACAATACTTATTATGACATTTCATTACACACACACACACACACACACACACACACATACATACATTTAAAAATACAAATCATTAAATATTGAATTCCTTTGAAATAAATATGTCTTAAGTGATTTTTTTAAAGGCATACTGAGAGTTGTGTTTGATAGTCGTTGGGAGAGACTTCACACACACACACACACACACACACACACACACACACACACACACACACACACACACACACACACACACACACACACACACACACACACTCCTCTGTACCTAACTGAACGTTGAATTGACTTAGTTTTCACTTTAGGTCAAATAAAACTCCCTCCCTGTGTGTGTGTGTGTGTGCGTGTGTGTGTGTGTGTGTGTTCACTTTCTCTGAAAACCACAGAAAGTTAATATCGAGATGCTTTTACACACTGTAAAAAAAAAAAAGGGTATCAATCTATTCATCTAACTCCATTGGTCGACTTTTACATAAAAATTGATCTTTTTTCAAAATACTTGATCTTTTACTTTCAAAACACAGTGAAAAAGACGCGTTTTAGGCACCAAAACAACAACAAAAAGTTTCCTGAGGTGAAAATCTTGAGTTTAACCCCCCGGGAACATCATCAGACACTCACACAGCCTTGAGTCTGCAGGTCCTCGCTGACGCGGGTGAGGTCGGTCTTCAACCGGTGTATGCTGGGATGTGCGTTGTCATGGTGAGGCAGGACGTTGTTCAGGTAGTAGTCGAGGATGTTGGCGTGGAGGCAGCAGATCTTCAGGTAGTCCTGGAGGATCCAACGTTAGTTGAATGTACTTGAAATTTAATTTTTTTTGTGCAACGATTACGCCAGTGCTCATTGAAATGGTTCTCACCTGGTTGATGTTGACTCGGGGCATCAGTCTGACGTTGGAGTCGTCCCCCGTCTGCAGATCCTGAGCCTAGACCGGCAGGAAACCAGATTAGCATCACATGCGGGGCTACAGAGGCCGAATCCCACACAAAACACGAGAGCTGTCCTCAACTTAAGTTATTCCCAGTCGACGAACACGCATCTGATTTGATCGACAGATGTGTTAAAGGTGCAGTAGGTAAGACTTATAAAACTAACTTTCTGTCATATTTGCTGAAAATGACCCCGTGTCACAGTTTTTCATATAAAATGTTTATCACTGTTATAGATAAAGAAAGAGAGTATTTACACGCTACGTTAAAATACTGCTTACAACTAGAGTACTTTTGTATTTTTACAACTCTGATGCCGAGTTGGTTTCTGATTCCTTAACAGATTCTCAAAAAATGACATAAAAAAAGGCTCTTTTATATAGTTTTTAAATTGAAAATGATTTAAATTTAACAATATATTAACATTTTAAAGCACATAAATATATAATAAGTAAACCTAAGTCACCTAACACGCAACTACAATAATTTAACAATTAATAACAGCTACATTATTAGCAAGTAACAATAAAATAAATGTTGAGTTGGTGTCTAACCACAGCCCAGAGGGAAAACGTGGCATTTTAACATTAGCCTACATTCCCGTAGACTACAGAGAAAGTGTGAGATTTTTACTTTATTTTAGGGAAAATATTTCAGTCGACACATTAAAGGAGAATTACGGTCGATTTCAACACGTAGCTCTGCTGTTTGTAAATGTGGAAGTCTGTCAGTGGAGAGAGAAACTAACCAATTGGTGCTGCCTACACCGAGTTATCCTCCTGCTAACGTTAGCACCCAACAGGCTTAAACAGGGCAAGTTTTAAACATGTTTTTAGCCTCTTAACATGTTCGAAATGTCATTAAAACTGCCCCCCCCATGTGCAGTGATTCCTTCTGACTGAACACAGTGAATCTGATGCTGGAGATGTGACAGAAAGGCATGAAAGTTGTGTTAATTCAGCTGTTTAGCTCCTGTGTTGAGACCAGTTAGAGAGCTTAGGGACCGTCTACAAACTACAACACAGACAAGAGACAAAACTAAAAGATGTCGGCTATCAATTTAATCAATAATTTAGGTAATGTCTCCAAACTTACCTCAATTATAACTTGTCTCCTGCTAGTCGGACTACAGCAGTTACTTTAAAAAAATACGCATGTGCTTTTTTTAAAAATATGTCTCATCTCTTTTCTGTGTTGTAGTTTGTAGACGGTCCCTAAGCTCTCCTCGCAGTATCAACACAGGAGCTAAACAGCTGAATTAACACAACTTTCATCCTTTCTTTCACATCTCCAGCATCAGATTCACGGTGTTCCCTTTAATTGACATTTTGAGCATGTTTAGAGGCTAAAAACACATTTAAAACTTGCCCTGTTTAAGCCTGTTGGGTGCTAACGTTAGCAGGAGGATAACTCGGTGTAAGCAGCACCGATTGGTTAGTTTCTCTCTCCACTGACAGACCTGATTGGTTAGTTTCTTTTAGCTACTTTTACTTAAATACTTCTTCAATCACTGACTAAAGATGCTAAAAATAAAATTTACATTATAATTAAATACCCAGACTTTTTTTTTGATTTTTTAAATGACCACTCACGTGTATTGAGATGTTGCGGACAGCATTGTACGTATCCTGGTCTCGTAGTGGCTTGCTGAGCGGCCGGTCGACAGGAAGCGCTGCCGCCTGCTCGGCCCAGCCAATCAGAAGCAGCGGCAGGAGGACGAGCACGGCGGCGGCGGCGGCGGCTGGACGGACGATGGAGGCGAGCGTGGCGAGCTTCATATTTCGGCTGGATAAATTATCTTAATCCTTTCAGGAGAGTGGTTTCAACTGCAAGACAGAACAGATTATACACTATTACAGTCATTCATAATAATAATAATAATAATAATAATAATAATACCCTAATAAAACAACGGACTATTTAATGAATAGTGTGTCCTCACCTGTCAGAGGATGCTGCTGTGAAGTTGTCTCTGTGCCCAACGTCTCTTTATACAGACCAATCCTCCGCCCACCAATGAAGAAATATAGGACAGGTAACCATCCAAAAAAACCCCAACTCTCTCACACACACACATTCTCACACACACACACATTCTCACACACGCACACACACTCACACACACACACACACACGCAGAGCTGGTACAATCTGTGTTCCTGATCAGTCTGTCAAAAGACGACAAACTGCTATACTAGATTGTTTAACAGGTATATCTTTATCATATAATACAACACTTTATTATACATATTATACAACACTTATTACTTAACACACTTCAAAGTGCTAAATAATAATAATAATAATAATAATGTATACTTTATTAATCCCACAAGGGGAAATTACAATTGTTTACAATTACAATTACTGCATGGTGTAATTATTTTTTAATAACTTGGGTTAGGGCTACGAGGTAGATTGATGCAGTGGGTGGAGTTTTGGGTTAAAACAATAAATTCTCCAATTAAAATCAATCTTTGCTTAAGTGATCTTTTAATATATGCATTTTCACTATGGATGCATAAGTAAAAAGTCCTTTGAATCAATGTTTTTGGAGGTCAGTTCTTGATGTAACCGTTACTGTAACTTGGTTGTTTCTTGTTCTCTGAGAATCTATTTTATATCCCAGATAAATTGGCATTGTAACTTAAATGTTCCTAAAATAATTGATCCTGAATTGGAAATGTAATCTACTCGGGGCCTTGTAAATCATTGGGGATACCCGGTCCTAATACGGGATGTTTTAATGATGAAAGACTAGCTTTTCTGTACCAATAATGTCTCTGACTGTCCCTAAAATCTCTCCAGAAATCCAGAGCCAATATACTTTTACACAACTTTTTCAGTTCTCAGTAATATTTGATGGTTAGCAGGTGTAATAATAATTTAAAACCTAAACTACCGCTTCAACGTTTCATTTATTTCAACATTTCTGTAAATGTGTCAGCATTAGACAGCCGGTAAATTTTCAACTGTAGACTTTTGGCGGGATGTTTCGAGACCACACCAACGGGAAACAGCAAGATATTTTAAACTTTACAGACAGGAGACAACAAGACACTATAAAGACGACAACAACAACAGAATAAGCATTCTCAAGAAGATATGTAGAGCAACCGGAAGCTGCAAGCCATTGGTAGGATAATACATCAAGATTATCCACAATCAGTAGATTCAACCACACAACAAAACACAGGCAGGCAACACCATTTCCACATGCAAACATGCAGAGCAGCAATAAGCAATGAGACAAAATCAAAAAAATTCAACAATCAGGAGGGACATTTTGATAGAATATTAAACAATGCAGTACAGGTTAATAAAATGGTGAAATAGTTAAAGGACAAGTGAGTTAAATGGGATCTTCTTTGGTCAATGCTACACCCTTCCAAGAAATTTCATGAAAATCAGGCCAGTAGTTTTTCCGTAATCGTGCCGACAGACCGAAAAACACGAAAAACAAGGTAACAAGGATATATATGACATTACGTAACAGCCGACTTTCTCTGGATTTACAGCTGCGTATCACATGCATGAAGGTGAACATCAGCGCTGTGGCTGCAAGGGATATCCCCCGAGGGAAGCTTGGAAATAAAGAATAAAAAGAGCCCCAGGATAAACCCCTGGGGGACTCCACAACAAAGCCACCAAAACTGCCTGCGACTACTGAGGAGAAGCTATTCAATGTGAGACCAAGGCAGTGAAATCTGCTCTGCTGGTTGACTGATGCCAACCACTTTGGTTTTCCCCTCAGTTCCTTCCTCCTCAGAGCTTTTTAAACATCAGTATTTTCCTGTCAGGCAGTTGTTTCCGTGTGTAAAGTGACGGATCAGGTGGCCGGGTCCTTTTATTTACTTTCATGATTTGATTTGTTTGATGAGGGCTTGTGAATCAGAGACTGATAGTAGCAGATATCACCATAACTGTCATCAACACTTCAGATTGTTTACAGACACAAAAGGGCGACTGCCAATCGGAAAGGTTGGTGGTTCAATCCCTGGCCCTGCAGTCCCATGTCGAAGTGTCCTTGGGCAAGACACTGAACCCCGAGTTGCCCCTGATGGAGTGTGAATAGTCAAAAAAAAAAAAGCACAATATAAATACAGCCCATTTACAAATTAATGAGTGTATTTCGATTCAAGTTAACGCTACATTGGAATAAACTCACTCATTCTGAACCAAACACTAACCTAAAAAAAGTCATTTTAAATGTCTCATATTGACTAGTTTCCGCCACAATTGTCATCAAACCACTTCTTTTGCGGCACATTTTTGGGTTTTGGTTTATTTATTAGTTCCATAAACTCATCAAATCAGGTGTTACATCACCTGTGCGTCACAAAAAGGAGACATTAGTCATGGCATGTTGCAACATGTTGTACGTAGTTTGGAGGATGCAAACTAAAGTGGAACACCTAGTTAACAATGAAAGGGAAATAACCTCCGCCGATGAACCGCAGCGCCTCGCAACTGAGCCGCTCAGTTTGGAGGTAAATCTAAAAAAAAGGACGTTCAAGATGACGCTTTGTGTTGAAGAATAAATCAGAATGTTTTTCTTGTACCCACAATGACAACAAACATTAACTTTAATAACTTAATTTGTATAAATTGCTTTGACAAAAGGAACAAAAGCACGTACAAATCAATGCACATACCTACATATGTACATATATATTTACACATCATTGGGTGAAAACAGCTTTAAAAAGGACAGAAAACAACGACAAAAACAAAAGGGAATTGAACAGGTGAGAGGGTAAAAAGATGATAAAAAGACGGCATCACATAAAAGCTAGTCTATGAGATTAGATTTAACCTTCGCGCCCGTCTTCCCTTTAAATACAAAATCAACAATTTTGTTGATGCTTTTTATCGATGTTTTTAACTTTTTCTTACGTTTTTGTCCCTTTTTTCAACACTTTTGAGCCTTTTTTCAATGTTTGTCACATTTATTTATCCATGATACATTATTCATTCACAAAGAAAATTGGTGTCCTTAAATGATGGATTATTCTTAATTCTTTTAATTAAGGCATTCAAGATTAATTTTCAAAAGATGAGTATTTTTTTATTCCTCCTTTTAGTCAACTTTAACCTGCTACACAACTGTAGCAGCATGTTGGAAAATATCCAGAGGAAGATGACATTTACACAGGTTTCCTCTAAACTTGTCAAACGTCATTCCTTCAGGAGGAACAAACCGAAGTGTGCGTGGTTCAACTTCTGCTTCTTTCTAACAAACACATTCATGAACTTCTCGTAACTTCCCCTCATACAGTACATTAAGGATTTCTCTCAGTCTGTAATGACTTAAAAAGCTCAAATAAATCTGTGTTTATGTCCCTTTGTATGACACTGATTTCAGCAACTTCACCGTTCAGCAATGATTACTAATTAAACATAATTACTGAGTAAACATAATTACTATATTCATGATAAAAGTCATTGCTTTGTAAAAACAAACTTCATTACTAGCACCTTGAATTCATCTATAAAAACACACACATTGAAATTAATCCCAACTATCAAAATACATGATTCTTGCTCATTTTTGATCACTCTACTAAAGACTCAGCTCTGCAAACAATGCGCTTGTTGCTATAGCGACAGCAGTGACATCAGAGGTCATCTCTTTCCCCAGAAGTTCTCTCGTCTCTTCTGAGCGCGCTCCAGCACGGCAGACGCCACGGAGCAGGAGGCCGCAGAACGCCACGACATCACCGACAGACGGTCGTCTAAGCAACGGGAGAGAAAATTAAGTCAAGTTAAAACAAGAAATGGGCCTTCAAAATAAGAGCTGAAAATTATTACATCAGAAATACTAAATAACTTTGGAAAAAACATCAAAAAAAGCACCCACAACATTGAAAAAGTGACAAAAATGTTGAAAAATACTTATTTGGGAAGACTTCTCGCTGTCTCTCTCTCTCTCTCTCTCCCTCTCTCTTTCTCTCGCTGTCTCTCTCTCTCTCCCTCTCTCTTTCTCTTGCTGTCTCTCTCTCTCTCCCTCTCTCTTTCTCTCGCTGTCTCTCTCTCTCTTTCTCTCGCTGTCTCTCTCTCTCTTTCTCTTGCTGTCTCTCTCTCTCTCTGTCTCTCTCTCGCTGTCTCTCTCTCTCTCCTCTCGCTGTCTCTCTCTCTCTCTCTCTTTCTCTTGCTGTCTCTCTCTCTCTCTGTCTCTCTCTCTCTCCCTCTCTCTTTCTCTCGCTGTCTCTCTCTCTCTCTCTCTCGCTGTCTCTCTCTCTCTCTCTTTCTCTCGCTGTCTCTCTCTCTGTCCCTCTCTCTTTCTCTTGCTGTCTCTCTCTCTCTCTGTTTCTCTCTCTCTTTCTCTCGCTGTCTCTCTCTCTCTCTCTCTTGCTGTCTCTACAAGAGCTGAAAAATGTCAACATTATGTACACAAAAGGCTTATTTCTCTCAAATATTGTTCACAAATCTGTCTAAATCTGTTAGTGAGCACTTCTGCGTTGCCGAGATAATCCATCCACCTCACAGGTGTGGCATGGCAAGATGCTGATTAGGCTTTTTAAAAACCGTGAGGTTCAGGTAAAGAAACTAAAAAGCACCAGAAGTGAAGCTTTTTCTTTTCTTTAACCCTTGTGTTGTCTTTCCTTCGACCATAAAAACCACTTTTGACGTCCCTTTCTCAATGTTTAGTTGCTTTTTATTCATTAAAAAAAAAAAATTACTTACCTTTTGAGTCAAGTTAAAACAAAAAGTAACATGTTTAATCCATGATGTTGACACGCCAACAAACTGGAAATATACACTGAACAAAATTATAAATGCAACATTTTTTATTTTTCATGAGCTGAACTTAACCCTCGTGTTGTCCTCGGGTCAAATTTTCAGTTGTTTTAATCACAAAAAAAATGGGCCTTCAAAATAAGAGCTGAAAATGTCAACATTAGAAATACAAAATAACTTTGGAAAAAACATCGAAACATTGAACAACCTTGAAAAAGTGTCAAAAATGTTGAAAAAAAAATATTTTTCCATCGTTGACGGGAAGACAACACAAGGGTCAAAGATCTGAGACTTTTGCTACGTACACAAAAGGCTTATTTCTCTCAAATATTGTTCACAAATCTGCCTAAATCTGTTAGTGAGCACTTCTGCATTGCCGAGATAATCCATCCACCTCACAGGTGTGGCATGGCAAGATGCTGATTAGACAGCAGGATTATGGCCTTAGGCTGGCCACTCTAAAATGCGAGTTTTACTGTATTGGGGGGTGGTGGGGGGTCTAGTCAGAATCTGGTGGTGGGCCCATGGGATGGAGAGATAGGGGCCATGTTTTTTCGGGCTGTTCCCGGCCACCAGACGCTCGCTGACGAGCCCTCCATCTGGGCCTGGCTCCAGACCGGGGCTCTGGTCTTCTTCCTGCCAGGGTCACTATCTCTTCCTTGTTCACTATTTTTATTTTAACACTATTTTTAATATTTTAACCATTCTTATTGGTAGAAAATGAGGTAGATTTGTTACCTAATAAGTTCCCACCTAAGCCGTGGCCCACTTCAACTTAAGCAGAGATCTAATCAGCCACTATAACCGCAATCAGCTGTGTGTGTGTGTGTGTGTGTGTGTGTGTGTATGTGTGTGTTCACCTTCGTCAGAGCCGCAGCCTCCTCCTGAACACTGCAGCTCCCTGAACCGCAGACCCAAATCACCTGAGGACGCACAGATACAGGGTTATTGATTATTGATCAACCATATAACACAGTGAATAGTCTCTATTCTCTATAAAGAAAGCACATTACACTCTGCAGCAATGATGTTAACCCTCATGTTGTCCTCATGTTGTCTTCATGTTGTCCTCATGTTGCCCTCATGTTGTCTTCATGTTGTCTTCATGTTGTCCTCATGTTGTCCTCATGTTGTCCTCATGTTGCCCTCATGTTGCCCTCATGTTGCCCTCATGTTGCCCTCATGTTGTCCTCATGTTGTCCTCATGTTGCCCTCATGTTGCCCTCATGTTACCTTCATGTTGTCTTCATGTTGCCCTCATGTTGTCCTCCTGTTGTCCTCATGTTGCCCTCATGTTGCCCTCATGTTGCCCTCATGTTGCCCTTATGTTGCCCTCATGTTGCCCTCATGTTGTCCTCATGTTGTCCTCATGTTGCCCTCATGTTGCCCTCATGTTGCCCTCATGTTGTCCTCATGTTGTCCTCATGTTGTCCTCATGTTGTCCTCATGTTGTCCTCATGTTGCCCTCATGTTGCCTTCATGTTGCCCTCATGTTGCCCTCATGTTGTCCTCATGTTGTCCCCATGTTGTCCTCATGTTGTCCCCATCTTGTCCCCATCTTGTCCTCATGTTGTCCTATATCAATGTTCTTTTTAATTCCCCAAAATAACATGATTGATTCCACCCAACGCTCTTTGCCAAGTACAAATCTCTACTTTCATTAATTTTGGGGCGTCTTATTCAATTTTATAGCATTGTAAAACAAATGGAAGTGTTTTTTGAAATAGTATTGAGTAAAAGTTGACATATTCCAGTCTGTGATTATCATCAACATCCATTCCTTTAATTTTAGTCTCAATAATTCCTAATTTCTGCTTTTCTAACTCAAACATTAGGTATAATTTCCTATAAATGAGGTTTATTGACCGTAAATTCCAAAAATAACTGTAAAACTAAAGTTAATAAGTTAGTGATACGTAGTGTTAAACATCAAAAAAAGTGACAAACATTGAAAAAAGTGTTATAGACATAACTAAAAGGGACAAAAACTTAAGAAAAAATTAAAAACATTGATTAAAAAGCGTCAACAAAAAGTGTTGATTTTCAATTTTTACGGAAGACGACGAGGGTTAAACGCCACATGCTTCCGATCTCCTAAATGGACGTGGCCTCGTTGGAAAGTGCAGTGAGCGTCGTGTGGTTGGATGAGAAGTTATATTTGCGGAATCTATTGATACTTTCCCTTGCTAATATTAGATATTTAAACAGCTAAAAGCCATTTTTTAGCATTATGGAAATTTGTGAACAAACAATGCTTTGAGCTAAACGCTAACATGCTCACAATGACAACGCTAACATGGCTGAAAATCCAATATTGACATTTAAAGAAAACATCCATAATGACCTCATGGACCCAGAGATGTTAAAGGGACAGTTCCCGAGGTGTTAGTGACAATTCTCTCACACGCGACGGCTAGTTTAGTGACAGTTTTCCAGGATGAATATGAAATTGGATCTGTTGAGAAAACTGGATGAAAAGACAAAGAGAAGGAAGTGCAGAGAGGTTGTGTGTGTGTGTGTGTGTGTGTGTGTGTGTGTGTGTGTGTGTGTGTGTGTGTGTGTGTGTGTGTGTGTGTGTGTGTGTGTGTGTGTGTGAGGTGGGAGGATGTAAATCTGCTTGCTTGTTTTTTGTTGCGTTTCTTCCTAATATGATGATGGAGCAGGCCGTAAAGTGGAGTAGGGTTACATCATCATAAATCCACCAGAGGCTAGAACGCCGAGTGGAACACACACACACACACACACACACACACACACACACACAAATAAAGAACCAAACAATAAAACCAAATTAAGAAGTAAATTTCAAGTTCTGAATGCTTCCGGTTGCTGCCGTCAGCAGCATTTCGGAGCCTAATGGCAAAAGGAAACCCAACTAATTAATCCCAACTATCAAAATACATGATTCTTGCTCATTTTTGATCACTCTACTAAAGACTCAGCTCTGCAAACAATGCGCTTGTTGCTATAGCGACAGCAGTGACATCAGAGGTCATCTCTTTCCCCAGAAGTTCTCTCGTCTCTTCTGAGCGCGCTCCAGCACGGCAGACGCCACGGAGCAGGAGGCCGCAGAACGCCACGACATCACCGACAGACGGTCGTCTAAGCAACGGGAGAGAAAATTAAAAAATAAAATCGGAAATAGAAAGAACCGAAGCTCGTTTGGGGACGCCATGGACTGGGACAGACGTACACTTTATTTTTTATGAGATGAACTCAAAGATCTGAGACTTTTGCTACGTACGCAAAAGGCTTATTTCTCTCAAATATTGTTCACAAATCTGTCTAAATCTGTTAGTGAGCACTTCTGCGTTGCCGAGATAATCCATCCACCTCACAGGTGTGGCATGGCAAGATGCTGATTAGGCTTTTTAAAAACCGTGAGGTTCAGGTAAAGAAACTAAAAGCACCAGAAGTGAAGCTTTTTCTTTTCTTTAACCCTTGTGTTGTCTTTCCTTCGACCAGGAAAACCACTTTTGACGTCCCTTTCTCAATGTTTTGTTGCTTTTTATTCATTAAAAAAAAAAAATTACTTACCTTTTGAGTCAAGTTAAAACAAAAAGTAACATGTTTAATCCATGATGTTGACACGCCAACAAACTGGAAATATACACTGAACAAAATTATAAATGCAACATTTTTTATTTTTCATGAGCTGAACTTAACCCTCGTGTTGTCCTCGGGTCAAATTTTCAGTTGTTTTAATCACAAAAAAAATGGGCCTTCAAAATAAGAGCTGAAAATGTCAACATTAGAAATACAAAATAACTTTAGAAAAAACATCGAAACATTGAACAACATTGAAAAAGTGTCACAAATGTTTAAAAATTTTATTTTTCCATCGTTGACGGGAAGACAACACAAGGGTCAAAGATCTGAGACTTTTTCTACGTACACAAAAGGCTTATTTCTCTCAAATATTGTTCACAAATCTGCCTAAATCTGTTAGTGAGCACTTCTGCATTGCCGAGATAATCCATCCACCTCACAGGTGTGGCATGGCAAGATGCTGATTAGACAGCAGGATTATGGCCTTAGGCTGGCCACTCTAAAATGCGAGTTTTACTGTATTGGGGGGTGGTGGGGGGTCTAGTCAGTATCTGGTGGTGGGCCCATGGGATGGAGAGATAGGGGCCATGTTTTTTCGGGCTGTTCCCGGCCACCAGACGCTCGCTGACGAGCCCTCCATCTGGGCCTGGCTCCAGACCGGGGCTCTGGTCTTCTTCCTGCCAGGGTCACTATCTCTTCCTTGATCACTATTTTTATTTTAACACTATTTTTAATATTTTAACCATTCTTATTGGTAGAAAATGAGGTAGATTTGTTACCTAATAAGTTCCCACCTAAGCCGTGGCCCACTTCAACTTAAGCAGAGATCTAATCAGCCACAATAACCATAATCAGCTGTGTGTGTGTGCGTGTGTGTGTGTGTGTGTGTGTGTGTGTGTGTGTGTTCACCTTCGTCAGAGCCGCAGCCTCCTCCTGAACACTGCAGCTCCCTGAACCGCAGACCCAAATCACCTGAGGACGCACAGATACAGGGTTATTGATTATTGATCAACCATATAACACAGTGAATAGTCTCTATGACTAAAGAAAGCACATTACACTCTGCAGCAATGATGTTAACCCTCATGTTGTCTTCATGTTGCCCTCATGTTGCCCTCATGTTGCCCTCATGTTGCCCTCATGTTGCCCTCATGTTGTCCTCATGTTGCCTTCATGTTGTCTTCATGTTGCCCTCATGTTGTCCTCATGTTGTCCTCATGTTGCCCTCATGTTGCCCTCATGTTACCTTCATGTTGTCTTCATGTTGCCCTCATGTTGTCCTCCTGTTGTCCTCATGTTGCCCTCATGTTGCCCTCATGTTGCCCTCATGTTGCCCTTATGTTGCCCTCATGTTGTCCTCATGTTGCCCTCATGTTGTCCTCATGTTGTCCTCATGTTGTCCTCATGTTGCCCTCATGTTGCCCTCATGTTGTCCTCATGTTGTCCTCATGTTGTCCTCATGTTGCCCTCATGTTGCCCTCATGTTGCCCTCATGTTGCCCTCATGTTGTCCTCATGTTGTCCTCATGTTGTCCTCATGTTGTCCTCATGTTGTCCTCATGTTGCCTTCATGTTGCCCTCATGTTGCCCTCATGTTGTCCTCATGTTGTCCCCATGTTGTCCTCATGTTGTCCCCATGTTGTCCTCATGTTGTCCCCATCTTGTCCCCATCTTGTCCTCATGTTGTCCTATATCAATGTTCTTTTTAATTCCCCAAAATAACATGATTGATTCCACCCAACGCTCTTTGCCAAGTACAAATCTCTACTTTCATTAATTTTGGGGCGTCTTATTCAATTTTATAGCATTGTAAAACAAATGGAAGTGTTTTTGAAATAGTATTGAGTAAAAGTTGACATATTCCAGTCTGTGATTATCATCAACATCCATTCCTTTAATTTTAGTCTCAATAATTCCTAATTTCTGCTTTTCTAACTCAAACATTAGGTATAATTTCCTATAAATGAGGTTTATTGACCGTAAATTCCAAAAATAACTGTAAAACTAAAGTTAATAAGTTAGTGATACGTAGTGTTAAACATCAAAAAAAGTGACAAACATTGAAAAAAGTGTTATAGACATAACTAAAAGGGACAAAAACTTAAGAAAAAATTAAAAACATTGATTAAAAAGCGTCAACAAAAGTGTTGATTTTCAATTTTTACGGGAAGACGACGCGAGGGTTAAACGCCACATGCTTCCGATCTCCTAAATGGACGTGGCCTCGTTGGAAAGTGCAGTGAACGTCGTGTGGTTGGATGAGAAGTTATATTTGCGGAATCTATTGATACTTTCCCTTGCTAATATTAGATATTTAAACAGCTAAAAGCCATTTTTTAGCATTATGGAAATTTGTGAACAAACAATGCTTTGAGCTAAACGCTAACATGCTCACAATGACAACGCTAACATGGCTGAAAATCCAATATTGACATTTAAAGAAAACATCCCGCAATGACCTCATGGACCCAGAGATGTTAAAGGGACAGTTCCCGAGGTGTTAGTGACAATTCTCTCATTGTCTCGCTGCGTTTGTAATCACACGCGACGGCTAGTTTAGTGACAGTTTTCCAGGATGAATATGAAACTGGATCTGTTGAGAAAACTGGATGAAAAGACAAAGAGAAGGAAGTGAAGAGAGGTTGTGTGTGTGTGTGTGTGTGTGTGTGTGTGTGTGTGTGTGTGTGTGTGTGAGGTGGGAGGATGTAAATCTGCTTGCTTGTTTTTTGTTGCGTTTCTTCCTAATATGATGATGGAGCAGGCCGTAAAGTGGAGTAGGGTTACATCATCATAAATCCACCAGAGGCTAGAACGCCGAGTGGAACACACACACACACACACACACACACACACACACACACACAAATAAAGAACCAAACAATAAAACCAAATTAAGAAGTAAATTTCGCATTTCGGAGCCTAATGGCAAAAGGAAACCCAATCCCTTTTTAATAAAGGATTCAATGTTGATTAATTTATAAATTAAAATAAAATGATATTTCATGAGTCTTGGTTGATGAGAAATAAATTTAGGTAAGACGAGAAAAAGAAAAAAAAGGCAAAAAAATGGGGAAAAATATTGTGATCGTTTCACCGATACAGTTTTTCAGTTTAATCCATTTTTAAAAGCATGAATGCCAAAAATATCTGCTGCTTTCCACCGATTTCTCCAATCACAGGGAGATTAATCACTAGTGAAACTGATTTTTAGTTCCAGGTTAATAATCAACACGCGAGCAGCTCACCGTTGTGCTGGAAGTCGGCATGTCTCAGAGTGCCTTGGATACAGTGCTGCGGGGCGGGACGGGACCAGCGGGGGCGGGACCAGCAGGGGCGTTTGCTTCGTCCTGATTGGTTTAGAGGTAGGACTTGAGGCTGGTTTGTGGTCTGGAAAGGGGCCAGATGGGGAAGAGGAGGAGGGGAGGTGGGTGGAGTTATGGTCCGGCCACGCCACCTTCAGTTTGACAGGCACGTCGCCCGCAGTCTCCGCCCCCGCTGCCATGGAAACAGCTGACCCACACCTCTGAAGACAAAACCACCTCAGCATAATGAAATTATATAATATTACAGAATATGATTTAATTTAATATGTTTGATTTGAATATTACCTGTTTATACGGAGAAGAGTCATCATTGCTCTTCTGTTGTCCCACCAGTATAGCGCCTCCTGGAGGACAAAGGTCAGAGGTCACCGCTGGGGTCTGAGCTGTGTGTGTGTGTGTGTGTGTGTGTGTGTGTGTGTGTTTACCGGTGGCAGGTGTGGTGAGGTCATGGTGAGTTCTTATCTTCGGTCTTGGAGTCGGTAATCTTCCCTCTTCCCTACACACACACACACACACACACACACACACACACACACACACACACACACACACACACACACATCATATATTTATTTATTTCTAACACACACACATGCACACACACACACACACACACACACACACAAACGCATGCACACACACACACACACGTACGAACGCATGCACACACACACACGTACGCGCACACACACACACGTGAACGCATGCACACACACATGCGAACGCATGCACACACACACACACACGCACACACACACACACAAAAGCATGCACACACACGAACACACACACACACACACACGAACGCATGCACACACACACGCGAACGCATGCACACACACACGCGAACGCATGCACACACACACACGAACGCATGCGCACACACACACACACACACACACGAACGCATGCGCACACACACACACACACACACACACACACCACACACACACACACACACACAAAACGCGCACACACACACACACACACATACACACGAACGCATGCACACACACACACCCACACACGCACACACACACATAAACGCGCACACACACACACACACACACATCAGTATTTTGGGCTAATTATCTAAAGTTACAGAAAAGAAAACATTTTTTGCGCTGTAGATTGCATTTGTGGACAACCACAACCACAAATAACAACTACACTTAAATTGATGTCAAAAAGCAGAACTTACTCATCTGTCTTTTCTTCTTCTTCTTCTCCTCCCTGTCCTTCTCCCCAGGCCGAACGCCTTTCAGCAGAAGGACTCGGAGCTGTCTGTGCTTTAGTGTCTGTGTTTGTGTTTCCTGAGCCCGTAACAGAAGAGCTCTTACTGGAGTTACTGGAGTGGCTGAAAACAAAACACAAAGACACACATAAGCATTCGCTCAAGCAAGGAACACTTTCAGAAGATGCTCTCTCTCCTACCTGGCCAGGTGCAGGGCCTCCACAGGGGAAGTGCTGTGGCTGTCAGCGTCATGACGGAGGTCAAAGGTCAGACGGGGGGTTGGGGGGTCAGTTGCCGAGTCGGTGGTGTCCGATGGCTCCCACAGAGCGTTGTGCTCGGACAGCAGCTGGCTCAGGTGATCTCTGGAGAAATTAGCCCCCCAGGCTCGAAGGCGGTACGACAAGGCCTTCTGCCTCAACTCCTTCACCTGGACGGGAACACACCGAGTCTTTAAAGTGACCCCAAGAATTAAAGTCACAATCTAATCGTTTGCACGTGTCCCTAAGATACTGCGTGAGGTGAAAGGCATAGGTCTCCCCCAGACTTGGAATGAAGCTGGCATAACATCAGGATTCCTTTTCAGAGTAGCCTGAGAAAGTGTAAAACATGCCTTTAACAGCCTGAAAAAATGTCAATATAGCTTTTAAGCCAATAATTTTAAAATCCTACATCAGAATGCTCTGATATTACCCGAGAGACACACCGGGATGTGTGATGTCTCACCGAGACTTAAAATGAAGCTTGCTTAACATTAAGATTCATTCTTACAGTAGCCTGAAAAAGAGAATAATATGGCTTTAACAGCCTGAAAAAGATTTAAAATATACCATTAATTAGACATTCAAGGCTTTAATTTTGAAATCGTACATCAGAATGGTCCTAACTAACCTGAGTGACCCACTGGATGTGTAGTGTAAGAACTTAACCTAACGAACCAACATGTGGTCAAAAAAGCAACTGTTAGAGAGCCTGTTATGTTTAAAATACTAGATGTGTGACGTGAACTCATATATGGTTATGAATATGTTTTCATTTGAGTAATTGCTGTCTGACACAATATCTTAACGTTTCTCTTCTATAAATGGTGATAACCTTGTACAGACAGTACAGAAATTCAGGCTTGAGTTTCTGTGCAGAAGGTTCTGTGTGTACTTTAGTTTGTGTGTATCTTAATTTCTATGTCTATGTGTGTGTGTGTGCGTGTTCGGGCATAGACTGCAGACTCTGCAATTCTGCAGGCGGTGTCATTTAAAAGGTATTTTTCAGTGTATCCAACTTCTTCACGTAGCGCACACACATCAGACCAGCGACACTCCCACGGCTGTAAATCTGTCACTGTGACATCTCCACTCATGCAACAAAGAGACCGGTTTCAGCGGAAGGTTTTGGAAGTTGCTCAGAGGTGTCAGAGGTGACACAGAGGCTTCCCTTGCAGCAAGAATAATTTTAATTGGT
The DNA here is from genome assembly GCA_026937815.1 of Etheostoma perlongum. Taxonomy (NCBI): domain Eukaryota; kingdom Metazoa; phylum Chordata; class Actinopteri; order Perciformes; family Percidae; genus Etheostoma; species Etheostoma perlongum. The sequence continues at coordinate 7,554,720 of CM049393.1, read as the reverse complement.
CTCCTGTTTTCTATTGAGTACTGGAAATATTTGGTTAATGAACTAAGGGTAATTATTAGAAATACCCAACAACAACAAAGACTTCCCTCCCTGAACTAAGATAACAGGAGACAAACCGAACACTTCTGAAGGTCCACCCTTACACATTGGAAACTGAAAAGTACCGAACTAACATCAACTTAAAGACGACATGTGGCTGGCTGGTTGGCTGGGAGGCGGAGGATGAGGATGAGGATGAGAATTGAGGATGAGGATGAGGAATGCATGCTGGCCCCTTGCCCTCTGACGTCCGCCATCTTGCTTCCTTAAATATCCGGTACTCAACAGCTGCAGCCAATCACGGGCTGGGCGTGGGCTGCCTCCACCAGTCATCCGCAAGCAACAGTACAGCGTTATTTGCACACAAGAAAAGAAAACACAGGACACTGCAAAACACAAACAAATACGACAGTCAGTCGTAACAGCAGTTTGGCCCAATTACTGTAATTCCATAGGCATTAAATTCAATGCCATGCCTCAATATGTCAGAGGACTCCTATGATCCTCCAAATTTATCATCTCGTCGATGAGTGTTGCAGTCTCACTGCAAACGGCACTCGACTCTACTCTGTTGCTTCTCTAAAAAAGAGCAGTAAATTATAGAGTGTGGTCTAGACCTACTGCCATAAGTGTCCTGAGATTACTTATGTTGTGATTTGACGATAAGAACCATTTAATTATAACTGCTTAGCGCCCGACTGCGGCAATTTCCATTGAAATTCGAACTTCTTCTCTGAGTCGCAACCAGAGGTGCCAAGTAACGTAAGTACAAATACTGTATTACTTTACTGAAGTAGAATTTTGGGTATCTGTACTTTACTGGAGTTAATTATTTCACAGTAGACTTTTTACTTCTACTCCCTGCACTTTCACGCAATTATCTGTACTTTCTACTCCTTACATTTGAAAAATATAGCCTTGTTTCTTCTATTTCAGTCCGGCTTGTTTTCATTACGACTTGTCCTCGTTCCAAAAAAAAAAAAAACCAAAAAAACAAAAACCCATTTAAATAATGTTTTTGAAATGGTTGGATGCAAAAACAACTCCTTTCGAATGCACTGCAAGCTCTGCGCACCCAAGTACCACGAGCTAATTATTTCCCAAACTCGCCATCTAATTTGAAAATGCATATTGATGTTATTTCTTCCCCTTAATTTACTTTTATACTTTAAGTAGTTTTGAAACCAGTACTTTTACACTTTCACTTGAGTAAAAAGCTTGAGTTGATACTTCAACTTCTACAGAAGTTATTTTAAACCCTAGTGTCTATACTTCTACTCGAGTAATGAATACTGTTGACACCTCTGGTCACAACTCAGTCCAATCTGAATCAAAGACAATACACACATTAGATTCAGTGGAACGTTCAATTTCTACAGATTTCATCTTGACTTAACGTCCATAAATCTTCTCAGAAATCATTGAAAAATAGGTGGTCCTTATATCTGCAGGACTTGCTGGAGAATCTCAATGTTTTTAAGTTTTCTTTAGCAAAGTAATCCAGTGATAGTTGTCTGTACATGCATGAGTACACTGCAAACAAGGAGCTGCTGATAGCTACTGTAACTGGGCATACTTTTAATGGTGACAATTTGAATGCAAAATATCGCTGCACTTGACGAGACAACGCAAAGTCATGATGATGTTTTGTAATTTACTGCTATAGTAGGCAACTCTGATGCTTGAAAATAAGTTGCAGAGGAGAAGTGCATGAGAGTTTGTCTCCTTTGCTTTCTGCTGTAGTTTGTACCCACATTGACACACTTAGAAAGTCAAGTTTCAATTCACCCACACATCTTGCCCTTATTTTGACTAGTTGGGCAGACAACATAACCGCATGCAAAGGTCGATGAAGGCCACAACAGTCCTTAAATGGACACAAACAGACACTAGTGCTTTTTGCTTATTGTAAGAATGAAGCTGTACACAAGTTGTGGCGACATTTAGTTTGTTTGCAGTGAAACACAATAGTTCCTGGACCATTGGAAAGTTAAATACTTTTTTGGGGGGTAGGAACTGTAAACCCTGTCTCCTACGATCGTAAAACAGAAGACCCTAACCCTCCTGTTGTCCTCGGGTCAAATCTGTTCCCCAGAGACCGCGGTTTGTGTCCCGGCGGCCGCTGTTGTCCCCCAGAGCAGGCATGGCAGTTCGTGAAATGGTCACTTTCACATTTCGATGTGACCACCATGAAATAAACGAGAAAATGGTGTCCCTGTTGACGAATCAATCAATATAACGTGACCATTTCACAAACTGCTGCGAGACCGGGTTGAAATATTCCATTTGAATTCAATTTTATTTATATAGCGACAAATCACAACAACAGTTATCTCACAGCGCTTTTCATTAAGAGCAGGTCTAGACCGGACTCTGATGTTATTTACAGAAACCCAACAGTTAGTATTCTAAATACAGCGTACAATTAAACTGATATAGACGTTCTTAGGTGTCTAAAATGTGTTTCCACAGCAGGGCATTGCTTAGCTTCCGTGTCAGTACTCCTGCCTGATTCTCCAAACTGGGAAGACGAAGACCGCCGTCTACTGAAGGGAACACACCGACTATGGAGAAGTACCTCATACAACCCCACTTCTCATCCACATTGACTAGTCCTTAGCTGCAGCCCTGATAAATATGTTGCAGTCAATTTACACATTCAGTGAAGCAGCAACATGAAAAAGTCCAGCTTCTGCATTTCAAACAGACTGCGAAAGTTTGAAATCTGTTTCAAAACTTCTCTGTCCGAAAAACCTGCCGACTAAACTGAAACAGGAGGAGGACAAAAGGAGGATTTTAATGTGTAGGAACCACGTTGGGTGTTTGTGCCCATGATCAGCTCATTTTAGTGCACATGGAGGGGAAATGCTGAATGCTGAGTTTAAAGGGGAGTTATGAGAAGTGATAAACAGGTTTGTGCAATCACACCTGCTTTTCTTTAATAGTTGTTTAAGTCGGTATCAAAACTAGTCTGAGGTCAGATTTGCAGGTGTAGATTCTGGTAAAGCTAACAGCAACCTGATCGTGACCCCAGTCGACAGCCTGGATAACCCCCGGCCTGATTTTCAAAGCTAACCTCAGTCTCTGAACCTAAAACCTCAACTCCAAGACGAGCCGTAAGCCTGCACGTCTCTACGCTGACTGACGCCCTGCTGAGTCACAGCGGCTCTATCGTTTCCTCTCAAAAAGACAGCAACTGATGTCAGCTTCCACTCCACACTACGAAACTTTTTTACATGCCAGACTCAACCACAGGGACGATGGACAGTTAACCGGCGGGTAAAAGTCGCCCACGGATTCATTGAGTTCATTCATTTAGGAGAGAGCATTAGCTTTTCTTCTGTCGCTCCATCAGCACAAACCCACGTGTTTTGCAAGAACATAAGAAATACTGAAAGTAGAATAACTCTACACTCAATAGGAACATCAAGCTTAAATTAGTGCAGTCTAACTCAGAGAGAAGTTATTTTTTCAAACCTTAAAATTTCTGAAAATAAATAAATAAAGTGGCCTGTTCATGTAATAATAATAATACTAATAAACACAACACAGATGACACGCTTGCTAAGTAAGGTAGCCACTATGTTAGCCATCCACAGATGCAGTTAAGGACTCACTGTGACTTCCACATGAAAACATGATGTATAAATAATGTATGAGTATAGATCCTTCCATTATCATCCATCTGGCCAAGTTTAATATGCAAATAAATGTGTATACAATATATAAGACACACATACACACAGATACACTGACACGCGTTGGTCTGTTAATGTTTTGTCTTCTGGCATTAATAAATAAAAATATTGCACCGGTGCCCTACCAGATATTGCACATCGTACAGCCATACTGGGTATATTACATATACTCTGCATATTCGGTACACAATTAGCACCTAATGTCTTCATGCGACCTCTCATCACAGGTTGGCTTTTTACATGTTGTTGAACATTTGTCATTTGAATCTTAAAGGCTTGAAAAGCTGAAACTTTCCAGAATTCCACATCGAAAAAGTAAAAAGCAGAGTCTAAACAGAAAAATAAGCCTTTCCCTTTTACTGGAACTACAGGGTCAAGTTCTTCCACACCTGTGAACACAAAGTTGGAAGAACGCTATTGTCTAAAATATCATTGTAAGTCGCAGCTTCGAGACTTCCCTTCTCTGGAAGCAGAAACCACAGCTGTCTTACGCTAAAAATGTAGAATGTGCACAGGTTTAGGAAATGTACTTTACATCGTTTGATGTGTTCAGCTGAAATCTGCAGAATCATGCAGAAAAATGTTTAATCTTGCAAAAGCAGCTGCTGCCCCCCCTCCTTAAACAACACTTTCCACAAGACTAGTGGGAACCTACCTGTGTGTGTGTGTGTGTGTGTGTGTGTGTGTGTGACTAACAGTCAGTTGTTTCCCTGAAATGAAGCTCTGTGGTTTTACTGCTGACACTCTAGGTTTCCATCAGCAACACACACAAACATACATACAAACAGTTTAGCTAGCAGGCGGCCATTGTGCAAATCCCCCTCCCCCCCCCCCCTCCCCCCTCCTACGACTACCACATGAATTGAAAGTGATTTGGAAAATAGTGATCAGTCAGATCACCCGTTCTTTCTGTGATGGGTTTAGCTGTGCAGCTCGGATGACCAACAATGTGCAGACCAACAGCAGGATCAAGGAGAGAGGCCTACGATTTGAGACTGTACTTAAACCACGCAGGAACTCATAGTGCACCTTTAAAAGTAGGTGGGTTTATCCTTTCAATCACAGATGTGGGATTTTCTTTTAGGCATTCATCTCTACCTGAAAGCTGAATAATACCAGAAAATCCCACTTGTCTTAATCAGAGAATGCTATATTCAGAAAAAGGGCGTAATATGGAACATGCGGTTAACATGGCGCGTCAAATTCAGAATATTGTCATATTTGGAATGATAGTGGAATAGTATTGTGCATGTAAACATACTCACTGTTGCACTGGGTGACATGTTCCTCCATTACCAGGAACACACACACACACACACACTGCAGTTTGTTTTGACTCAGTCCCACACACACACACACACACTGTCCTGCTGCCACAAATACTCACTAGACCACCAAATGTGGATTCATCCGCCGCGTAAAATAGTCCCTAACAAATACATTCTTCCAGCATTCTTGGCTTGTTAGTTAACATGTTTTAAAGTTATTTGAAGGTGTGTGTTTTTTTTTCTCTTCAATGGCGCTAGGCTAGCAGTTTCCCCCCTGCTTCTGGCCTTTATGCTAAGCTAGGCTAACCATGAGCCAGACACACATCTGTAATGACATTCAGCTTCTCATCCCAGCTGCAGCTGGAACAACTGACCTGAAGGGCCCCGCCGTCCGTGGCTCCGCCTCCCTCTGGGGTCCTGCAGAGGGGAGAACCAAAGCTGGACTCATACTCTGTCAACATCCTGTCAGACAGACGGACACTCATAAACATGATGAATTAAACACACACACACACACACACACACACACACACACACACACACACACACATAAACATGATGAATTAAACACACACACACACACACACACACACACACACAACATGATGAATTAAACACACACACACACACACACACACACACACACACACACACACACACACACACACACACACACACACATAAACATGATGAATTAAACACACACACACACACACACACACACACACACACACACACACATAAACATGATGAATTAAACACACACACACACACACACACACACACATAAACATGATGAATTAACACACACACACACACATACACACACTCACATGATGAATTAAACACACACACACACACACACACACACACACACACACACACACACACACATATCCACAACACACACACACAAACACACACACCACACACCCCACACACACCCACACACACACACACACACACACACACACACATCCATCCACACCGACACACACACATCAATCCACACACACACACACACACACACACACACACCACACCGACACACACACACACACACACACACAAACACACACACACACATCCACACACACACACACACATACACATATCCACACTGACACACACACACACACACAGACACACACCAACACACACCCACACACACACACACCTACCTGTGTCCTCTCTGAACTTGCGGAGGAAGAGAAGGCGGGATGGTATCCTGTGTCCGAGGGGCGGGGACCTCGGAGCGGGGCTGCTTCTCCGACTCCTGCCTTCCCTTCATGTTGGTCTGGAGATGAAAACAGGAAAAAAAACAAAAAAATACAATACAATTGTGAAAAATTGGCATTTACAAAGTCTCTGATGCCATGATAAAGTCTTGAATTAGCTTGTTTTGTCTGATTAAAGTAAAAAACAAGATTATCATATTTGACTGATGGTCATATATGACAAACAAAAACAGCAAATAGTCACATTTAAGAAGGCGTAACCTACAAATTCGGTTTAAAAAGTGACTAAAATAATGAATCCAGTTGCAAATTAGTGTTCTGACAATCAATTAATCAATTAATCAATAAAATCAACAAATTGTTGAAATCTACAGACCTGCCCAAGCATGACACATGACATAGACGACTGTAATCTTCACTGCTGATGTCCTGTAGTTTAATCTTACCGGCGACTTATTCAGAACTACAAACATGTCGGTGTCACTTAAAGGAATCCACACCTGCCAGCCAATCAGAATTAAGACTTTTAGTAGCCAATCAGAATTAAGACTTTTAGTAGCCAATCAGAATTAAGACTTTTAGTAGCCATGGTATGAAGAAACATAATCTATTAATCCAATAAAGTAAGTTTAAAGAAGATTTTGTGTGTGTGTATGTTGTATATACTGTAATGTGTGTGTGTGTGTGTGTGCGTGTGTTGTATATACTATGTGTGTGTGCGTGTGTGTCACACTGTAACGCACCGTGTGTTACACACTATACCGTGTGTGTGTGTGTGTACCTATACACACACACACACACACCTACCTGTGTCCTCTCTGACTTGCAAAAAATGTGCGTGTGTGTGTGTGTGTAGGAAGATGGGTGTGCGGGTGGTGTGTGTATCTGTGTGTCCGTGTGCCATGATACTATTCTTCTCGGTGCTGTGTGTGTGTGTGTGTGTGTGTGTATACTATACCCTTGTGTGTTGGTCTGGAGATGAAAACAGGAAAAAAACAAAAAAACCGTGTGTGTTGTGTAAAATTGGCATTTACAAAGTCTCTGTGTGCCATGATAAAGTGTGTGTGTTGTGTGTGTGTGTGTGTGTATTATACTTGTTTTGTCTGATTAAAGTGTGTGTGTGTGTGTGTGTGTGTGTGTGTGTTTGTGTGTGTGGTCATATATGACAAACAAAAAACAGCAAATGTGTGTGTGTATACTATACCGTGTGTGTGTGTGTGTGTGTGTGTGTGTGTGTGTATACCTACAAATTGTGTGTGTGTTGTGACTAAAATAATGTGTGTGTGTGTGTGTGTGTGTACTAATTAGTGTGTGTGACAATGGACTGTGTGATGAGGTTCAGGTTTTCAATAAAATCCAACCCTGGAAATCGATACTCTGTTTCCATGGGAGACCTGTTTCTTAAAAGCATGACTGCTGCTGACATCTGCCGGCAGGGTCAATCAGTCAAAGGTTACTTCCCCAGGTGCTGATGTCCTGTGTTTAATGCTCCGTCCCTACCTTAACTTGTAAAGTAACTAAAGTAACTTTAACTTCTAGTAACTAAAGTAACAAACATGTCGATGAATGGAGTCACTTAAAAGAACTAAAGTAACCAGCCAGCCAATCAGTAATTAAAGAACTTTAACTAAAGTAACTAGTAACTAAAGCTCTAACAGATGAATGTAGTGGAGTAACTAAAGTCAGAACTAAAGCTGTAACAGATGAATGTAGTGGAGTAACTAAAGTAACTAGTAACTAAAGTAACTAGTAACTAAAGTAACTAGTAACTAAAGTAACTAACTGAAGCTGTCAGATGAATGGAGTGGAGTTACTAAAGTAACTAAAGTAACTAGTAACTAAAGCTCTAACAGATGAATGTAGTGGAGTAACTAAAGTAACTAGTAACTAAAGCTGTAACAGATGAATGTAGTGGAGTAACTAAAGTAACTAGTAACTAAAGTAACTAGTAACTAAAGTAACTAATAACTAAAGTAACTAACTGAGGCTGTCAGATGAATGGAGTGGAGTAACTAAAGTAACTAGTAACTAAAGCTGTAACAGATAAATGTAGTGGAGTAACTAAAGTAACTAGTAACTAAAGTAACTAGTAACTAAAGTAACTAGTAACTAAAGTAACTAGTAACTAAATCTGTAACAGATGAATGTAGTGGAGTAACTAAAGTAACTAGTAACTAAAAGTGTAACTAAAGCTGTAACATGAATGTAATGGAGTAACTAAAGTAACTAGTAACTAAAGTAACTAGTAACTAAAGCTGTAACAGATGAATGTAATGGAGTAACTAAAGTAACTAGTAACTAAAGTGTAACAGATGAATGTGTGGAGTAACTAAAGTAACTAGTAACTAAAGTAACTAGTAACTAAAGTGTAAAGTAGATGAATGTAGTGGAGTAACTAAAGTAACTAGTAACTAAAGTAACTAGTAACTAAAGCTGTAACAGATGTGTAGTGGAGTAACTAAAGTAACTAGTAACTAAAGTAACTAGTAACTAAAGTGTAACATGAATGTAATGGAGTAACTAAAGTAACTAGTAACTAAAAGCTGTGATGAATGTAATGGAGTAACTAAAGTAACTAGTAACTAAAGCTGTAACAGATGAATGTAGTGGAGTAACTAAGTAACTAGTAACTAAAGTAACTAGTAACTAAAGCTGTAACAGATGAATGTAGTGTGTAACTAAAGTAACTAGTAACTAAAGTAACTAGTAACTAAAGTGTAACATGAATGTAATGGAGTAACTAAAGTAACTAGTAACTAAAGTGTAACAGATGTGTGTGGAGTAAAGTAACTAGTAACTAAAGCTGTAACAGATGTGTGTGGAGTAACTAAAGTAACTAGTAACTAAAGTGTGATGTGTAATGGAGTAACTAAATAACTAGTAACTAAAGCTGTAACAGATGAATGTGTGGATAACTAAAGTAACTAGTAACTAAAGTGTGTGTGTAATATAACTAAAGTAACTAGTAACTAAAGCTGTAACAGATGAATGTAATGTGTGTAGTAACTAAACCGTGTGTGTGTGTGGAGTAACTAAAGTGTAGTAACTAAAGTGTAACTAAAGTAACTACTAAAGTAACTAACTGTGTGTCAGTGAATGTGTGGAGTGTGTATAACTAAACTCTAACAGTGTGTGTGTGTAACTAAAGTAACTAGTAACTAAAGTAACTAGTATACTAAAGTACCTGTGTGTGTGAATGTGTGTGAGTAACTAAAGTAACTAGTAACCGTGTGTGTGTGTGTGTGTGTGTAGTAACTAAAGTAACTAGTAACTGTGTGTGAATGTAATGGAGTAACTAAAGTAACTAGTAACTAAAGTGTGTGATGAATGTGTGTGTAAAGTAACTAGTAACTAAAGTAACTAGTAACTAAAGCTGTAACATGAATGTGTGTGTAAAGTGTAGTAACTAAAGCTGTAACAGATGAATGTGTGGAGTGTGTGTGTAACTAAAGTGTAGTAACTAAAGCTGTAACAGATGAATGTGTGTGTGTGTGTGTGTGTATATGTGCTGTAACATGAATGTGGACTATATAGTAACTAGTAACTGTGTGTAACTAAAGCTGTAACAGATGAATGTAGTGGAGTAACTAAAGTAACTAGTAACTAAACTGTAACTAGTAACTAAAGCTTGGCAGAATGCGGGGCCTAGTAACCCTGGATGAATGTAGTGGAGCCTAAAGTAACTAGTAACTCTGTTTCAGATGGGTAGTGGGGTGTTAGTAACTCTTGAAAGGGGGCACAAAGAACTGCTGCTGGAGTGGAGCATCTGCCGGCAGGGTCAAAGTCAAAACTAGTAACTGGGTCCCCAGATGAATGTGTGGCTCACCTGGTAACTAGTAACTAAAGTAACTAGTAACTAAAGCTGTAACAGATGAATGTCCGTCCCCTAACTAAAGCTGTAACAGATGAATGTAAAGTAACTAAAGTAACTAGTAACTAAAGATGAATGTACTAAAGTAACTAAAGTAACTAAACTAAAGCTAGTAACTGTAACTAGTAACTAAAGTAACTAGTAACTAAAAGCTGTAACAGATGGAGTTACTAAAGTAACTAAAGTAACTAGTAACTAAAGCTGTAACAGATGAATGTAGTGGAGTAAAAAGTAGAATATTTTTCTCTTAATGAGTAGAAGTAGAAAGTAACATGAAAAGAAAAGACTCAAGTAAAGTACAAGTACCTCAGTAGCTCAACATTTGTACTTAAGTACAGTACTGGAGTAAATGTACTTAGTTGCATTCCACCACTGGTTATATGGTATTTTATCAAAAGTAATTTAAATACTAGTTTATATGTTCAGACTGCGGACAAATCCACATTAAACACAGCTCATTTCCTTTTAGAAGAGATATACTTTAGACTTTTTCTTTGCTTATACTGTTTAATGTGACAGTTATGCTCCCAAATACCAAGGAAAACTCAGAGTATGTGAAAATATGTGACCATAAACCTGATTCAGTACAATCAAAGAGCAACGAAGGGACTTATTAAAGGACTTATTCAACCACACGTAAAGCTCTTCAATAGAATAGAAGCAGTTATGTCAACTTAACAACCAGTGAGCACATCAGGGACTCTTCAGTTAAGAGAAACCAGCAATAAAACTACCTGTACCGCCCCCTGGTGGCACACTGCAGTACTACCATTGCTATTGCAGATACACATTACACAGGAATGCAGTTTTTTTACCATTTATTAGATAGAGACAGTGGTCAGATGTGAAAGTAGCGCCCCTTTAATATCATCAGCCAGTGTTGTTTGTTTCCAGTCAGTATAAGTACAACGTGTGGCAGTATTTGGGCGTATTAGAAGGCGGTGTTGTACCTGGTCTGCGTACAGTATGGGTGAATTAGCAGGTGCAGGTTTCTTCCAGCTGAACTGTCTGCGATACTCTGACCTATGACTTCCTGACCTTTGACCTCCGGTCCTCAGCCCCGCCCTCCACCGCAGAGCGTGCTGAACCTGCCACACAAATTAACGTGCTGACTTTAGATCTTGTTTCATATTTTTATTTATTTATTCTCATTATCTGCCCAAGATCTTCCTCGATGTCGGTGTTTTGGTTTATTTAGTGTCATTTCAGAAATGTTATTAGCAGCTCATCATGTGACTACAGTTCGGCTCACCTCATTGGCCGAGGGCTGCTGTGCATTAGGTGCTGCTGTAAAAGGTCGGCTCAGCTGTGGTTGGCTACCGTGCTTGGAGGGGCGGGGCTTAGCTGAGGAGACAAATAAACATGTAAGAGCTCAGAATCAGGCGTCTAAAGATGGAGGGTGTCGTCAGACAAAAAACAAAGTCACTGAAAAGAGAGTTAAGATGTAAGAAGACAGCAGAGTTATGCGATGTCAGTGTTTCCCGAGGTTTGTGGAAGACTTGGGTGCACGTTTGGGGGTCGGGGGGGTGGTTTAGGGGTCCTCCCTCAAGAAAATGTGATCATTTTAAATAGACAAAATGCAATTTCACATCATTTTTGGACTGTTGTTATTACCATATCTGCATTTAAAACATTGCAAAAGCTAAGAGAAGGTAAAAAATGAATAAATACCACTCAAAAACTTTAAAGATAAAACAATTAGGGACCAACTCTGACTAAAGTACTTCAGTTACTTTTGATGCTCACATTGATTACATTTATTCAGCTTAGGTGGTCCCCCAAAGCAGCTTGGGTGCTGCGCCTGCGCCTCATGATGGTAGAGAAAACCCTGGATGTGTATTTACCAAATGTGACCACAGCTCCTGGTTCTCCTGATGGTTCTGGGTCCGCAGCAGGTCGTGGTCCTGCTGGGGGTTCTGGGTCTACGGGAGATCCAGGGTCGGCTCGTGCTTCAGGGGGTGTTGGAGGATTTGGCTTCATGGAAGACTCCTTCCTGTGGGCTGAGCGACTCCTAGAGGCTGATAATGAAGAAGGAAGACATTAAAAGAACTCCTTATTAGCTTACAGAGATGCTAACATGAGATGCTAACATGCTAAACCGCAGCTATGTAGAGGGGAATGTTAACTTCATAATGTCATGAAATTAAACATGATAAATGTATCTTAACATACAAACATCGGGAACTTTAACTCTTCTAACACTGCTATGGAATTTATTGAATGGATCATTAAAAAACATTTCTTTTCCAGTTTTTAAGTCGAGGTTAAAGACATTTCTTATTTCATCTTAAAGCGCCAGTGTGTAACGTGTTTAGTTCACAAACTTGTCCTTTTTCATGAATATTTATTATATTAATATATAATAAGTATATAATATAACACCACCATCAATTCCAAGTATTCCTATTGGCTTGACATTTTACATTTGCAAAGGCATGGCTGGGGTAGACGCTCCATGTTCATGCGCCTTCTTGAACTACGTTTGCCGGTGAGGGACATACAGGACGTACTGCTCCGCCTTTCACGTTTTCACTGTCACATTATAATAATAATAATAATAATAATAATAATAATAACTTTGACTTATATAGCGCCTTTCACAAACCCAAAGACAAACTCTTACACACGTTTCTTTAACTAGAAGGTGTGATCAGGAACAGTGCAGAAAGTTTTTAGCTGGTTTTAAAGGTTATAAAGAAAGACAATAACAAGTGGAAGCTTGTTCCAAATATGGAGCACTGACAAAAGGCTCTGTCACCAAATGTCCCGAGCCTGGAATTAGGGACAGCAAGCAGGTCCTTGTCAGAGGACCGCAGGGACCCGTGACTGAGTGTATGGGTGGAGCAGATCTGTTAGGTACTGAGGAGCAAGTCCATGGAATGAACAGGTTTGGCCTGTCAGTAAGAATTTTATTTTGATCCGGGTTTAATAAAGCAGCCAAATGTGGAGTTTTTTCAGGATGGGGGTGAAAGTCCAAGGTTTGTGTTTTGAATCCATCCCTTCTGGAATACTGAAGTTTCATTAGACCTTTTAAAGACCAAAAGGATACCGTTGCAGTAGTAAAGTCGGGAGGTGATGAAGGATGGATGGAGGGTCTCAGCTACAGAATTGGAAAGCCACTGTTGAAGTCTGGAAATGTTCTTGAGATGGTACAGTTTTAGTAGTGTTTTTGATGTGCTGTTGGAAGGAAAGGGTGGAGTCCATGATGACGCTCAGGTTCATTGAGGGGATGCAGAGATTGAGCAGCCATCCACATCCAATGTGATGTCACCAACCTTTTTGCAAACACCATGAGGGACTAAACACCATGAGTTCTGTTTTGTCGTTATTGAGTTTGAGGAGGTTACTGTCCATCCAGTTCTTGATGATGAACCCACAGGTGATGCTAACGCTGCTAACGGCTATGGTAGCTTCGCGGCCCTGGCATGTTAGAAGGAGGAAACATGGAGGACCACATGTGTTCAAAATCCAAATTTCAGGAACAGGAGTCTTCTTCGCCCAGAAAAAGATGACTGAAAAGAGCAAGAGACGCTTTTTGAAGCGTGAAGGCCACCGTAGCTGGAATACGTACTCTGAACTGCGTGGCGTGAGAGAGCTGATATCGATATATGATGGAGATCTAGATGGGAAAAAATTCCCACATATTGGACTTTTGAAGCTCATGTTGGGATAATTCTGTTGATTGCATTTATTACGGGTGCACGATTCAGAAACTTACACAATTCAATATTGATTTTTAGGCTCACGATTGCATTAAAAATCTATTTTCAATTCAAAAAAACGAGTATGTACATGTACCGGTAGTTACTTTTCCCATGTGACAGTATAAATTCCATTACAAAACGAAGACCTTTACAAAAAACATATGGATCAATCTTTGGAATTCTATGAATTGATTTTGAATCGGTAGAGCTTGAATCGATTCATGAATGAGAATCGATTTTTTTGCACACCCCTAGTATTTATTGTCTAACTTTATGGAAATTGTTCTTCTGTTTCCCTTGTCTTTTTACGTGCTTAATTGTTTTGGATACGTACATATTCTGTGTATGGTTTGTTTGTTTCTCATATTGCTTGTTTGATTTTTTGTATTGTTTTGGAATTATCATGTTTCTCTCTTGCATAAAGGGAGGACTCTGAATAAGCCTTTTAGGCTTCTTCCCTCTCCCGTAATGATTTTTTTTTAAAATCTATTGAATGTACTTTATATATATTTATGCAAATAAACTAAACTGTAAGCTTGTTAGTATCTTAACATCACACACTACAGGATAAACACGCCTATCACCAGCACTGTAATAACTTTATTGTGTTCTTACCTACAGTCTACGCTTGTACCTCTAACATCTTTCTGAGATTATCGGGAGATTGTTATGGAGGCCTCCTACCAGCAGGGGGGGCTGTTGAGTTCTGTGGGTCTGGAGGACAGAGCAGAGAGCCGCGGGACTGAGCAGGACCGCCAGGACCGGGCCTCTTCCGACGCTGGAGACCTGGTTCCCTGCTGACACCTGAGAGAAAGACATGTCCAAGAGACAAGCTGTGATTTCAGACTTTTTAGGACGGTGATGATCAATTGCCCCCGCCGCCTCTGTCCAATCAGAGCTAGTATCAGGGTTCTTCTGTCCAATCAGAGCTCGTATCAGGGTTCTTACCCATCTGGTCGGAGCGCAGGCCGGCCAATGGAGCGCAGCGCTGAGGAGACACACTTCTGGACCGGGGAACCCGGTAGCTTTTCTGGTATTCACTCTGACTCTGAAACAAACACACCAACATAGAAATTTTGTCGTGTTTTGGTGGCGGTTTAATGTGGTTAAAAGTGGAGTTCCAAACGTTTCCAGAGATACCAAATATGCGGTTTATGGTAATAAAATGACGCAAAAGACATCTGGAATATTTCCATTTGATGAACTAGTGCAGCAATAAACAGAAATAGAAAGAAATAATCTTGTTGATATGAATATTTCATCATTTGTGAATTAAAAAAAAAAGAACATCTGTGCATGAGCTTGAATGAATTATTATATATTAGCAGGAATTATTGAACAGGCAATTAATATAATTTAAATTGAATGATTTAATATACAATATAAAAAATGCAGGCGCTTGTTGTGTTGCAGCTTTGGAGCAGCGCTCTAGTGTGGCTTTATTTTCCATGGAAAAAGTTCTGCATCCATCCATCCATCCATCTTCATCCTCTTATCCGGTATCAGGTCTCGGGGGCAGCAGCTCCAGTAGGGGACCCCAAACTTCCCTTTCCCGAACCACATCAACCAGCTCCGACTGGGGGATCCCGAGGCGTTCCCAGGCCAGGTTGGAGATATAATCTCTCCACCTAGTCCTGGGTCTTCCCCCGAGGCCTCCTCCCAGCTGGACGTCCCTCCACCTAGTCCTGGGTCTTCCCCAGGCCTCCTCCCAGCTGGACGTCCCTCCTCCTAGTCCTGGCTCTTCCCCCGGGCCTCCTCCCAGCTGGACGTCACTCCACCTAGTCCCGGGTCTTCCCCGGGGCCTCCTCCCAGCTGGACCTCCTCCCAGTCCTGGACGTCCCTCCCACCGTCCCTCCAGTCCTGGGTCTTCCCCGGGCCTCCTCCCAGCTGGACGTCCCTCCACCTAGTCCTGGGTCTTCCCCGAGGTCTCCTCCCAGCTGGACGTGCCTGGACCACCTCCCTAGGGACCCCCCCAGGATATGGTTCTAATAGACTCTAGTTGTGGTTGTACAGTCAGTGAATGTCAATCTGAAACTGATTAACTGGATTAGCTCATTAGCTCACGTTTTAATCCCATATATCCTGACTCTGCAGTCTCGGGCTCTATCCGGTCCGGTACCCCGGGTATTGGTTCATTTGAGCTGAAGCTGTAATGTAGTTACAGCCAGTTCACATTGCTGTTAGCGAGCTAGGAAGCTAAATGTTCGTTAGCATCCGTTTGTTTGGCTAACAATGCTAACAATGCTAATAATGCTAACAACCTGTTGCTTACCTTGAAGCGGACGGTCATAGCACTCTCGCTGCCGACAAAACACCGCGATAAGTCACTCCTTTTTATTGCGTTGACTTTTACTTAGTTAACTAACAGGTTAATATCGTTTAACTAGTTAACTAGGTTGACCAGCGCGCTAAACCAGCTAGTTCTCATCTTCAGGTTACAGGAACAAGCTGCCGCCGTTGCCATGCTAACTGTCTATGTTGCCATGGCAGCTTAGCGTCTTGCGTGATCACGTTGACAAGTGACGTCAGTTGTTGTCATTCTGTTAAGCGTAGTAATAATCATGAGTGGGTTGACAACAACATATTGCTTGTTGTTTCTTTTTTTTTTTTATTTATACTTTTTTTTTTTCTTAAGCTTATCTATATTTAATGCATGGAAAGGATTTTTTATTATTTATTTATTTATTTTTATTTTTATTTTGTATCTTTTTATATAGTCTCCTGATGCCAACTGTTCAATAACTGTTTACCATTTTTTTAAAATTTAAAGATGATAATTAAAAAAAATAAAATAAACCATGTTCACCCTACAATGTTAAATGTGAGAGAAACAATTGATGATGATTGACGATAGAAAGCTTTATTCTGAGTATTACACGATAAACCTAATTATTATTTTAACCAAATTTTATTTACATAAATCGAAGGTTTTGAAAAAGAAGCCAAGCTTTGTTGAGCTGGCTGCTAATCTTAAACAAGACATTGCTTCCATTCAGGAAAGCTGTTAGATCATATATTAAATTAAAAAAATTTAAGCTTTACAAAATATTTGTATGAAGTGTTTTGCTTATTTTTTTTTTTTTTTTTTATATATATATATATATATATATATACATATATATATATATATTTTCTTTTCTTTGGCTCTTTTACAACATAGACTTTTAAGATGTACAGAAGATGTTCCTTTCTACTGTATGTCCATATTATTCAATAAAATTTGAATTGAAAAAAAAAGTAATAATCATGACCCCTAATTGACCTAATTAAACATATTAGGAACTTCTTCTACAGCAAAAGGAAAATCCTCTTTATATTTTAACATTCACTGGGAATCAACATGGCTTCTACCGTATCGTACAAGTTTGTTATCCCCAATAAAGTGAAATAATTACATGTCAACATACTGCACATTTATAACATTAATACTAACATTTATCCCATTAACAAATCTATTTCAAGATTTGCGGTTGTGGGATAGTAAATGTGAATTTTGTAAAACTGAAGCAAAAGATGTTTTTTATTAAATATGATCACAAAGACAAAAAATTACACGGGATTGTCAATTTACTAATTCTACAAGGGAAATTTCATATCCATTCTTTTACTTCAGAAGTGAATTTCGAAATTTTTGTGAGTCTAACCAAATCCTTAATAGTAAGAAAACTACCTATATAGCTGATCTACTGCAAGATTTTAAGGAATTATAATTATAATTATATAGCCTTAGCCCATCTCACCTTGTCTGTATTGTATTTAGTTTTTGATGTTTTGATGATTTAATCCACTTTTCTAACTTATTTATTTTTATATTTTCATGTCCATTTTTTTTCTTAAGCTTTTCTATATTCACTGCATGGAAAGGATTTTTAATTTTTTATTTATCTATTTTTTATTTTTATTTTTTATCTTTTTATATATTCTCCTATGGCTAACTGCTCATTAAATGTTTACCATGTTTGTAAAATTTAAAGATGATAATAAAATGTCCCCTAATTGCTCTCCCTCTTTCTTTTCTTTTGTCATGTTGTTCCTAATCAATACACTCCACACATTATCAAATCTGAATTATTAATAATGATGAATAAATAATATATTTTCCGTGGTATTTAGATAAGCAAGCGAAACAAGTGACTCTTTAAAATGTCAGCTATTTTAGTCTCAATTTAATTTATTTTATAAACATTTTTGGGGGCTTTTCCCCTTTATTTCATAGACAGGAAAGGTGGGGGAGAGACGGGGGTGAGGCCTGTTTTTCTCCCATCTGCACCACACACTCTCTGTTTATCTTTAATATCGTATTTATATTATTTTATTACAAGTACGTACATTTCAATATTCATGGTCACAGGTTAATAGAATTTAAATTATGCTACCGACTCTTGCTTCATTACTCTAATTACACATTCAATTTAATTTTAACGTCACTTACACTGCAATATTGTTTCTTGTATCATGGCAACCGCACTTTAAAATACCTTAATTTGTCTACCATATAATCATTGTCTATTGTTTCCTGTATTTCTTGTGTGTTTACTTGTTTGTGTGTTTTTGTTTTTTTGCTGTTATTGAAAAAAAATGCTGCTGCTGTAATAACAAAATGTCCCCGTTGTGGGATGAATAAAGTCTAATCTAATCTAATCTAATCTAATCTAATCTAATCTATCTAATCTAATCTAATCTAATCTATCTAATCTATCTAATCTAATCTAATCTAATCTAATCTATCTAATCTAATCTATCTAATCTAATCTAATCTATCTAATCTATCTAATCTAATCTAATCTAATCTATCTAATCTATCTAATCTATCTAATCTAATCTAATCTAATCTAATCTAATCTATCTAATCTAATCTAATCTAATCTAATCTAATCTATCTAATCTATCTAATCTAATCTAATCTATCTAATCTATCTAATCTATCTAATCTAATCTAATCTATCTAATCTAATCTAATCTAATCTATCTAATCTAATCTAATCTAATCTAATCTATCTAATCTAATCTAATCTAATCTAATCTATCTAATCTATCTAATCTAATCTAATCTAATCTAATCTAATCTAATCTAATCTATCTAATCTAATCTAATCTAATCTAATCTAATCTAATCTAATCTATCTAATCTAATCTAATCTAATCTATCTAATCTAATCTAATCTAATCTAATCTAATCTATCTAATCTATCTAATCTATCTAATCTAATCTAATCTAATCTAATCTAATCTAATCTATCTAATCTAATCTAATCTAATCTAATGTAATCTAAGGCCACAGGTCGGACTCAAACCCGGGCCATGGGGCACCCGCTCTACTGGATGAGCTGGAAGTCGCCCCTTTTGTCTCAAAATAATTAATAATAAAATATATATATCCATCTTTTATGTCTTTTTTATGATTTTTATGGAAAAACTGGTCCAGACCTTCATCTTCAGTAGACTAGACTACTGTATCGGGGTCTTTACAGGTCTCCCTAAAAAATCAATCAGACAGCTGCAGCTGATTCAGAACGCTGCTGCCCGGGTCCACATTAAGACCAGGAGACTAGATCACATCCCTCCAGTCCTCACTAAGACCAGGAGACTGGATCACATCCCTCCAGTCCTCACTAAGACCAAGAGACTGGATCACATCCCTCCAGTCCTCACTAAGACCAGGAGACTAGATCACATCCCTCCAGTCCTCACTAAGACCAGGAGACTGGATCACATCACTCCAGTCCTCACTAAGACCAGTAGACTAGATCACATCCCTCCAGTCCTCACTAAGACCAGGAGACTGGATCACATCCCTCCAGTCCTCACTAAGACCAGGAGACTAGATCACATCCCTCCAGTCCTCACTAAGACCAGGAGACTAGATCACATCCCTCCAGTCCTCACTAAGACCAGGAGACTGGATCACATCCCTCCAGTCCTCACTAAGACCAAGAGACTGGATCACATCCCTCCAGTCCTCACTAAGACCAAGAGACTGGATCACATCCCTCCAGTCCTCACTAAGACCAAGAGACTGGATCACATCCTCTGGGACAGGTCTGCTACTACACTATGACCCCCCCAGACCTCTCAGGTCCTCTGGGACAGGTCTGCTACTACACTATGACCCCCCCAGACCTCTCAGGTCCTCTGGGACAGGTCTGCTACTACACTATGACCCCCCCAGACCTCTCAGGTCCTCTGGGACAGGTCTGCTACTACACTATGACCCCCCCAGACCGCTCAGGTGGTCTGGGACAGGTCTACTTTCTGTCCCCAGAGTCAGAACTAAACAGGGTGAAGCAGCTTTCAGTTTCTATGCTCCTCATATCTGGAATAAACGCCCAGAAACCTGCAGATCTGCTGCTACTCTCAGTTCTTTTACATCAAGGCTGAAGACCTTTCTTTTTGATGCTGCCTTTCTTTAAATGACTGCTCATTTCTTTACATTTCTCATGCTGCACTGTAACTTTTATTCTTGTGTTTTATGTGTCCTAATGTTTTAACTATCTATTCATGTGTTTTATCGGTTTTTAATGCTTATGATTTTTAACTGATTTTATGTAAAGCACTTTGAATTTCCCTGTTGCTGAAATGTGCTCGACAAATAAAGCTACCTTGCCTCTTATCTATCCATCCATCCATCCATCCATCCATCCATCTATCCATCCATCCATCCATCTATCCATCCATCCATCCATCCATCCATCTATCCATCCATCTATCCAGAATGACTCCACGTTGCAGTTTTCTGTTACAAAATTGCACCACTTTTATTCATTTAAGGCGTTTTAGTTTTTACTTTACATTTGGCTTCACCCCCCCCATCCCGATCCCACCCCCCCACCCCCTGACCCCTCCACCCCCCATCCCTCCCCGCTGCTGCGGTGGGTTTCTGTTCTGGAAGAAACCAGTTCAGACAAATCTTTCATACCAATTTTAAAGTCCAACGAAGGCTGAAGCGTGACGATTCAGCAGCGTGAGAGTGGGAATGTGACCTGCTGAACTGGTTTCTTGTACATTTCACTGGTCATCACGCCATACAGAGGAAAACAAAGCAGATTTATTTCAGTAATGTAAAATAATCTCTTCTTGAAGGAACCATTTCGAGTTCGCGTTTTGGCTGCGGTTGCTCTCGTCATTTCAGTGCGACTTCTGCTCTATTCTTTACTTCAGCCTTTTTACAGAAACTCAGAAGATCACCAACCTGTTAATCTCAGAGATAGGTCCAGTGTGCACATAGCTTAGCTTAGCTTAGCACAAAGACTGGAAGCAGAGGGAAACTGCTAGCCTAGCTCTATAAAAAAAAAAAAAAAAAAAATATGCCTCAATTTATCATGGACGTTAAGGCTTCTGTATTCTTAAAACCAGGGCTGTAATCCAGGCCACCTTAGTCGAGTCCAAGACAAGTCCAAGACCAGGACTAGTCGAGTCCAAGTCAAGACCGAGTCCAGGACAGAATTTCCCTTTCCCTCCAATATTATCATCAACATAATAAAGACACCTGGACTCGGTCCAGACCAGAAGCCTTCATTGGTAAGACCAATGGCCGAGACCGAGACAAGTCCGAGTCCAAATACTAGCGAGTACGAGACAAGTCTGAGACAAAAGAAAAATGGTCTTGAGTCCGGACTCGAGTCCAAGACCGGACTCGAGTACTACAGCCCTGCTTCAAACTAAGTGCTTCTCTGCATGTCTTGACAGCATCTAAAACCTTTCCTTGGGAAGTTTCTGACCATTTTTTGTGACTTAAAAACCAAAAAGACAATCCAACAGTGGCTGTGGGAGCGTGAAAGAAAGGACAAATGCCTCGGTGCCATGAATGTCTTCGAGGACAGACTGTCTGAGAGTGTGCCATAGTGAAAACAGGTGTAAAAACGGACAACACATCGTACACTCGTCCTTCTTTTTGAGGCCTTTAGATCTGCCAAACGTCCATGACAAAAGCACAGGGTCACTATATGAGCTGTTAGCCTTTGCAGCCCCAGAAGTCGCATGATATGACAAATGCCACCACAGCCTTTGTTACTGTGGAAGCCAGAAAGGTCTGCCTGCAGCCGTGGCAGCTAGGTGTTGATTTGATTGGCTGAGCACATCCAGGTGCTGCCATCAGCCGTTCATCACAAGAACACTGGAACTGTGTATCCAAAGTGTTTCCCTGGGAGCTTTTAATGGCAACACTGGCTTTTCTATTTGTTAGCATGCTAGCACGTTAGCAAGCAACAGTTTTATTTATATTTTTTTTAGGGTAACCCTGTAATACCCGATCCGTACAGGGAACCTGATCCGTTGCCCGTCTCCTTCCACTCTCTATGAGTTGCCGTTCTTAAACTCTGTTTGCTTGAGTTAACATCATCAAACATCGAGCTAGCACGCTACACATAGAAAATATCGAGTTTTGAAGAAAATTTGGATCATGCAACAAGCCGACCTGCTCGGTTCTTTCGGGAAATTGTTGTAAAGATTTGCAATGAAGCATTTCCTCTCTAACTGGACCGTTTTGGGACCGATTGGTGGGACTGCTGAAGTCCACATGGAGATACTCTGGTAAGAGCCAATGAGGTGTAACCATGTAAAAGCTCATTTAAATAGCTCACGCTTTCGGTTTTGTGTCAACAGTTAACTTCATTTGGTATTGTAGATGGCATTGCCTTTTGCAGGGTGTAAATGTTATCACTGGCAATGCAAAACCAACAAATGACCTAACTATTCTGAGTTAGGTCATTGCCTAATCTCAACCATCTACGTACGGATCGAGCATCTCAACGCTGGAGCAGACAGGAATTCCCCCCTCCCCCCCATGGCTGCAGACCAGACCTTTCATCTGGAAGCCTCTGCTCGGCATGCAAACTGTCGCAGCACCTCCTGGAGGTCAGACTGAGTACTGACAGAAACATCAACATGCTACATGACTGAAGGTACTGCAGGAGAACCAGAATACTGACAGCAGTACCACGTTGCAGTGCAGTGCTCCTGGCAGTACAACACTGTGCACAGCAGTACTCACAGAGGTCTCTGGTCCGACACACTGTATCTGAAAGATGACCACTCTCACATTTCAAACAAAGACAGATATTCAAAGGCTTTTTGTGGCTGCTGCTTCACAAGCCACGCCCCCAAATGCAAAATGGGCGGGGCTTGTGCTTTAAGCCCAACCTCCCCCGGTCGGTCTCAACCTTAGCCGTGCTACCGTTACAAAGAAACTGTCGGTACCCGATCTGTGCCGCCTGCACAATCCATCCTGTTTGTGATGTTCAAGCGCAGATGATAGTCCTGTTTCAAGGATTTACAACACTGCACGATCTGTTCCACGCTCATAGTTGTAGCGGTCTGCCTCCACCGGGAAGCTAACATTAGTTTAGCTAACAGCTAATTAGGCTAACCGCTAGTTGAGACAGCATGTAATAACTTTAAAAGACCCTCAGAATAAAACCTGACAATAACCATTAACATATATAACAGCTGTTAAATCAGTTCTACTTTACTTGTGCTCATTTAAAATACTATAAAACAATACTTTATAGTTATTACGTTAAAGTCTTAATTTAGCCGTAGACTGCTTTTCCCCGTGTTTAGTTTGAGTTATTTTAGACTGAATCAAGCTGTCAGCTAGCGGTTAGCTGAATTAGCTGTTAGCTAGCTAAAGTAACGTTAGCTTCCCGGTGGAGGCCAACGGCAGGCCGCTACAACTACGACCGGAAGCATGGAAAAATATCGTGCAGTGCTGTAAATCCTCGTAAAACAGGGTTTTATATTATTAACGTTAGCTTCCCGGGGGGGCTAACGGAAGCAGGATTATCATCTGCGCATGCGCGAACATCTTGCGCATTACGGATCGTGCAGGCAGCACAGATCGGCTACCGACAGAAACGCTGAGATTTTAGCTACACTTTCTTCTTTAACTGATGAGAATATTAAAAAAAAAACTATCCAGGTGTCAGCAGCACTCCATGCTAGTACCGTAGCATGTTAGCTTTGAGCTACTACTACTCATTGAGAGTATGCTACAGTAGGGTGACCAGACGTCCCTGGTTTCCGGGGACAGTCCCCGGTTTTGGTGACCTGTCCCCGGCTGGATCTGTCCCCGGAAATGTCCCCGGTTTTCACTGTGACTGACAGACCCGATACTGGAATGAAAGAAAGAAAACTCTGACCAAATGGAGCCGATGGAGCAGCGCTGCTCAGAGCTCAGAGATGTTTTAGAAAGCCGTATTTTACCATGCTAAAATCACTGATTATTTACATGGAGTCTGGTGGAGATGGATTATTTACATGGAGTCTGGTGGAGATATGCTGCTCTATACACGCTAAAATCACTGATTATTTACATGGAGTCTGGTGGAGATATGCTGCTCTATACACGCTAAAATCACTGATTATTTACATGGATCCTGGTGGACTTTTATGTTTTAAAAAAGGATCTTAATCTTTAACAGAAAGGTCGGCCTCCTTAGAAATCCTTTCCATAATGTTATCAGACACTTAGAATATTAATCTGAGTCTGTCAGCAGCAAAACGAGCACTTTATGAACGTAAATACAAGCTGGACAATTCTCCCATTAACTTCCATTGTAGCTTGTTTCTCTGCTGCCGACTGCAGCGATCTCGTTTCATACTGCATCAATGTCAAAGGAACATCTTTCCTCAATAGTTTATATTGTATCCGATACTCAGCTCTAGGTCTAGTGTCCCCATTTTAAGTTTAACAAAAATTAAAAACATGACGTGTTTTGGAGGTATTTACGCTTCTGAGCTGAAAATGTCCCCGGATTTTGTCTGAGACATCTGGTCCCCTTATACTACAGTGTTAGCATGACACATTACACCAGATGATCTGAGAATGCAAAGGTACAAAGGACCAGATCTGACTTTTTTTTTTGGTCCTCCACAGCTGGATAGTTTAATATTTTCCCATCAGTCAAAGGACTTCCGACACATAATTAAGTGCTTCCCCTCTCAGATGGGTTAATTACATTAATAGTCAGGTAATATTATGGTTAATAATACAGACGCAACACCAGCTGGCTGCCCTGCTCAGTAAATACAACTCAACCCCCCTCCTGGGCCAAAAACGTAATCACAGGAACTTTTGTGGTTCATTGCATACATACACTTACAAACACACACTTAAACAAACACACACACACACACATACATAGAAGGTACTGGACCAGTGTGAGTCTGCTGTCTAAAGGCAACATGTCCTCCCTGAGCAGCAGATCTAGAGCCAGCTCACCGCGCTGCTACGCTAAAGAGTTAGCATGCAGCTACTGTCGTTCCTCGGACATTGTGGCATTGTTAGCTCTGCTTGAAATTTGCTATATCGACCCCAAAGGCTCAAGTTTCAATGCCGATTTTAAACTTAATATTGTTTTCAAACAGCATGTTTAGCAGTTTTAGCTTTTCCTAACTGACAAGCTAGCTCAAGCTAACAAACAGCAATCAACCCCTCCGTTATTTGTTTCTGTGTGGATTTAGCCAAGCTACCATCAGTTTCTTTAGGGATATCGTATATCTTAATATTGCTAACACCACACAGAGTTGTTGCCCACAATCTTTACTAGCTGCTAGGCTAACAAGGTTACGTTAAACTATAAATTCACATTCATTTCTTCAACAAACAAAGCTACTACTCAACAAACAGTGTGTTAGCATAGTTAGCATTTTCTCCCAACAATGCAAATGTGTTTGATTTGCTGCTGGGACTAGGAGGACCTTGGCTAACAGCTACCATACACATTTATTAGAAATGTATTAATAATGCTAACACCCCACTAACAATAGTTCTAATGCATTTGTACTAGCTGCTAGGCTAACAGGGTAGCCCAAAGCTATATTAGCTTCGTCTACATAAATGTCTTTGAAGATACGCCAATTAAGCTGTCATCCAACAAATAGAAAATTTGGATACCTAACCTAACATATTTATGAATATTGCTTATAGGCCCTTTTTACATTTTGACATCGCACTGCAGGGTAAGCACAGATACAATTGATCAAATTAATTACGGTTCCACTCTATTTAGTGTCTCACAGCCTTTCCAGTGTATGCTAGCTCATACCAGGGTCCACGCCCACCTAAATGGAACAAGGCTATAATTAATGCTATTAATTAATTACACCTGTGTTTGACCTGACATGCTGTAAAAAGAGTCTATTCACTCTCGTAGCTGTCTGCTAGGTTATGTTAGCTCAAAGCTTGAGCGCGGTGAGCTGATCGCATAACCTGCTGCACCCCCTAATCTCCCGCCCCAAAAATCCAAAACAAAAACATTAAATGACTTTTTATATCGTTTCTCACATAATCATAATAATAACCACTGTATGGATCCACAGGTTCAACCAGAGTTGCACACACACAGCTGACAGTGAAGAGGTCAAACTGCGCGTGAATGGCTCGGGACTGCTGGAAAATACGTAAAAAGAAAGGAAAGAAACATTTAAAAGTAAAAGCAAATGGCCACTCCCCAGCGCAAAATGGCCTTAGCAGAGAGCATGATGGGAACTGTAGTTGAAACTTGGGCAGTGGTTTGGACAGCCCCCATTTCTGCAACAGCAGAACCAAAATCTCCATCGTCGTCGTCGTCATCATCATCAATCTTCTTTTGATGTTTAGTTTAAATGTTTCCAAGGCAACGGTCTCTGTTGGACTGTGTGGTGAGGGGACGGGAGATGTGGTCGTCACGGGAACAGAGGTCAGTGGTGGCTGATGATGACGACGTGGGTGTGTTAAAGGAGCGTGGCCAGTTGGAAGATGTCCTGTGATTGGTCGGTTGGTTGGTTGGTTGTCGGCCAGGTGAGCAGAAACCTGGAGAGAGAGAAGAACAATCGTGTGTTCTGTGTGTGTGTGTTCTGTGTCATGTGTGTGTGTGTGTGTGTGTGTGTTCTGTG
Source organism: Etheostoma perlongum (assembly GCA_026937815.1). NCBI lineage: Eukaryota > Metazoa > Chordata > Actinopteri > Perciformes > Percidae > Etheostoma > Etheostoma perlongum. The sequence goes on along the minus strand of CM049393.1, from coordinate 7,528,029 downwards.
TGTGTGTGTGTGTGTGTGATGTGTATATTTTAGGAGTTACCGATTATTAGAGAAGTTGACAGTTGGACTTTTTGCGAGCTTTCCCTTGAACTGGACTCTTCCTGTTAATCTGACGCACAAGGTCATAGAAGATCTACACACACACACACACACACACACACACACACACACACACACACACACACACACACACACACACACACCAAATGTATAGGACACATTAACACACAGACCCGAGCCAAATAAACCTGTCTAACCATGACTGACTATAATTTGGACCTGGCAACTCGGGTAATAATAAAAAAAATAATAATACATTTAACGTGTAATGTACTTCATATTTACGCAAATCCCAAAGTGCTACACGATAAAACAGGTAAGTGCTAAAAATAAAAACACATGGAGAGCACAAAAATAAAATAAATAAAATAAAATTAACAAAAACAATAAAGAAAAGGGGCAAGAGTCGTATTGCCTGTGGAGACCTCTACTGTATATGTAAACAAAGTGTGTGTGTGTATGAGGACCAGGTTTTACTACATTTGTGGGGACCAAAAGCTGGAAATACAGTATACTTACGGGGTCCTGACAGCTTTGTGGGGACAAAATGCTGGTCCCCATAACGTTAAAGGGCTATTTGAGGGTTAAGACCTGGTTTTAGGATCAGGGTTAGAATTAGGTTATGGTTAGGGTTAGGGTAAGGGTTAAGACCTGGTTTTAGGATCAGGGTTAGAATTAGGTTATGGTTATGGTTAGGGTAAGGGTTATGGTTAGGCATTTAGGTTTGATGGTTAAGGTTAGGGTAAGGGGCTAGGGAATGCATTATGTCAATGACTGGTCCCCACAAAGATAGTGAGACACGACTGTGTGTGTGTGTGTGTGTGTGTGCATGTGTGTGTGTGTGTGTGTGTGGGGACCTCGTTGACGTTGATCTTGCTCTTGGCCGAGGTCTCCAGGAAGGCGCAGGAGTTCCACTGGCGGGCGAGGCCGATGCCCGACTCTTTGGCCACCACACGCTCCACCTCCAGGTCGCACTTATTTCCAACCAGGATCATGGGAACCTGCAACGCCACCCCCAGTAGTCACACACAATTAAATAAGTTTGCATTTCCGACATGTTGAGAATTCAATAAGCTTAGCAATGTTAACAGAGTATTGACCTTTCAAAGTAAAAGCATAGGGACAGAGCGTATTTAAATCCCGAAGGTTCGTCTGGTAGCAAAACGGAAAAATGCCTAAAAGCTGCGATGTGGTGTGATGCGCTGCCAACAGTATAAATAACCTTGAAATTAAGTTTTTATAAGATGCCCACCCAAACAAATGGAGTTTTTATGAAGACAGACGTGAGGAATCATCAGAATAGGGAGACTGGGGGATACTGACACTAAGATAACATTATGGCCGATGTTACATGTGTTAGCTTAACCTACAGAATACATAGTTAGCCTAAAACTGACATTTGGATATTTGACTTAATAATAACAAAATGCTTGCTGCGGGGGGCAGTAGCTCACTCCATAGGGTTGGGTTTGCAACCAAGGTCAAGGTCAAGGTCAAGGTCAAGGTCAAGGTTAATTTCTAAACATTTACAAACAGTCACTAGTGCCCCAAACGTGCTGTACAAATATAGATAAAATCATAAGATAAAAGCATAATAAATAACCGAAAAACACAGAATATGCCAAAAACAATAAAACAGGTAACAGATAACAAAAAAATAAATAAAACTTTGCTCAAAACAATAACAATAAAATGTCCCAGCTCAGCTGATGTTAAAAGCCGGTGCTAAAAGATTAGTTTTTAAAAGTGATTTAAAACTCTGAAGAGTTTTAAAAGTCTTAGAGCGTTCGAGTGCAATGCAACGGTGAGACCACTTTGGAAGGTTACTGTGAATCTTGAGAGCTCGATGGTACAGTCGTACATGAAAGCTCAGTTTCTCCGGGTCGGCATGTTATAAAAACTTATGAGTTATGGGTTATTTACATTGTTGGCAGTGCATCACACCACAAAGCAGCTTTTAGACACTTTCCTGTCGTTTGCTAGCAGACGGCACCTTCACACCATAAAAGTCAACAGAGAGCTGTTTTCCCCCTTGGGTGGGCGCTCTGTCTCTATTGCAGCCAGATGGTTCCATAATATTCAAAAGCAGTTTTTAAAAGTCCCTCTCATGGATAAGAACGGTGGCTGTACCCATAGGTGCCGATACCATGGGTGCACCGAGCACCCACGGAGGAAAACATAAATTGTCACCTATGGCATTACCTGCATTTTGATACAGTGCTCCATTATGAGGTTTAACCATAGACTGTTAATATTGATATTTGTTAATATTTGTTTGTATATCAATATGTATACAGTCCATGAGTTTCGCAGATAAATGCAGTAGCCAGCGTTGGCCAGCAGGTGTCACCACTTACATCGTATCAAACCCTCAGAACCATTTTCAGCGTGGTTGAAAGGTTTGGAGAGCTTTATTCCCCCCCAGTGACTAGTTCAAGTCCAGTGCTAGTCAATCAATCAAACAGATGATTGGAAGACAATTAATCAACAACACTTAATCCATTAATTAGTCATTATATATTATTATAAGTCATTTATCAAGCAGAAGGACCAAGCATTCCATACCCAATGTGAGGATGTGCTCATAAAGAGGACTGTTATGTTTATAATGTTTGTGCATGTCTGTCTATGTGTATGTGTGTGTGTCTGTGTGTGTGTGTGTGTGTGTGTGTGTGTGTGTGTGTCTGTGTGTGTGTGTGTGTGTCTGTGTGTGTGTGTGTGTGTGTCTGTGTGTGTGTGTGTGTGTGTGTGTGTGTGTGTGTGTGTCTGTGTGTGTGTCTGTGTGTGTGTGTGTGTGTCTGTGTGTGTGTGTCTGTGTGTGTGTGTGTGTGTCTGTGTGTGTGTCTGTGTGTCTGTGTGTGTGTGTGTGTGTCTGTGTGTGTGTCTGTGTGTCTGTGTGTGTGTGTGTGTGTCTGTGTGTGTGTGTGTCTGTGTGTGTGTGTGTGTGTGTGTGTGTGTGTGTGTGTGTCTGTGTGTGTGTGTGTGTGTGTGTGTGTGTGTGTGTGTGTGTGTGTCTGTGTGTGTGTGTGTCTGTGTGTGTGTGTGTCTGTGTGTGTGTGTGTCTGTGTGTGTGTCTGTGTGTGTGTGTGTGTGTGTGTGTGTGTGTCTGTGTGTGTGTGTGTGTCTGTGTGTGTGTCTGTGTGTGTGTGTGTGTGTGTCGTACGTCCTCGGTGTCCTTCACTCTGAGGATCTGCTCTCGGAGGTCCTGCAGGTCGTTAAAGGTCGACTGAGCCGTGATGGAGTAAACCAGAGCGAAGCCCTGACCGTTCTTCATGTAGAGATCTCGCATCGCCGTGAACTGCTCCTGCAGACAGACAGACAGACAGACAGACAGACAGGTCAGGGAGACAGACGGGGGGTCAGGGAGACAGACAAGGGGTCAGGGAGACAGACTAGGGGTTAAGGAGAAAGACGAGGGGTTAGGAAGACAGACAGGGGGTCAGGGAGACAGACGGGGGTCAGGGAGACGGACAAGGGGTTAAGGAGAAAGACGAGGGGTTAGGAAGACAGACAGGGGTCAGGGAGACAGACAGGGGGTCAGGGAGACAGACAAGGGGTCAGGGAGACAGACGGGTGGTCAGGGAGAAAGACGGGGTTAGGAAGACAGACAGGGGGTCAGGGAGACAGACAAGGGGTCAGGGAGACAGACGGGGGTCAGGGAGAAAGACGGGGGGTTAAGGAGAAAGACGAGGGGTTAGGAAGACAGACAGGGGGTCAGGGAGACAGACGGGGGGTCAGGGAGACAGAAAGAGAGAAATGGTCCCAAGAAAGACGGGGGTTAAGTAGAAAGACGAGGGGTTAGAGAGGTGAGGAGACAGACGGGGGGTCAGGGAGACAGACAGGGGGTCAGAGAGACAGACGGGTGGTCAGAGAGACAGACGGGTGGTCAGAGAGACAGACAGGTGGTCAGAGAGACAGACGGGTGGTCAGGAAGATAGAAAGAAAATCCCAAACTTTGCCAGTTTGTTTATAGAGAGAGAGACAGAGAGACAGACAGACTGTTCCTGCTGTGTCCAGGATCTCCAACATACACTGCTGTCCATCAACCTCGACTTGCTGGGATGAGACACAGAGAGACAGAGACAGAGAGAGAGACAGAGAGCGACAGAGACACAGAGAGAGAGAGAGACAGAGACAGAGAGAGAGACAGAGAGCGACAGAGACACAGAGAGAGAGAGAGACAGAGACAGAGAGAGAGACAGAGACAGACAGGGAGAAAGAGAGAGAGAGTCCTCAGTGCATTACCAAAGCTGTATAAGCAAACCTTTTGCCAAATTTTCACAATAAATGTCCCTAGAAAC
>CM049393.1:7513668-7518668 GCA_026937815.1 Etheostoma perlongum | reverse complement strand
TTTATGCAAATCAGGGCGTCCAGCTGGACTCGCCGCCCCTCTCAAAATCTCACGAAAATCTTTGAAACTGACTGTTGTCGATTTGAAATGAAGATTCAGCAACTGCAGCTTATTTCTCACATAAAACTCTTTATCTCTCTCTTTCAGAAACACATTTCAGTCAACTAGTTTCCTAAAATAACATAACGTTTCCAAATGAGCTGCCAGGGGCAGACAGCCCACTAAGAGCATGCGTCCAATCGGGTGCAGCCATCGTGGTTGCAGGAAGGCGGAGCCTGTTTTCGACCGCTGGTGGCGAGTTCATCACGCCTCTCGTTGTCAGCTGCTGTTCATCTCCACCGACTCCTCAAAGATCTCTCTTTAGCTCGTCTCTCACTGGGAATCTCACTTCTCTTATTTCATCGCTCCTCGCTTGAACCGAAAGTTGTTCTGTCTGGCCCTCCTTCTCGAAGGAGCGAGGATGGAGGAACGATGATGGAGGATGGAGGAGCAAGGATGGAGAAGGGAGGGTGGAAGAGCGAGGATGGAGGAGCAAGGATGGTGGATGGAGAAGAAAGGATGGAGGAGCAAGGATGGTGGATGGAGAAGAAAGGATGGAGGAGCAAGGATGGTGGATGGAGAAGAAAGGATGGAGGAGCGAGGATGCAGGAACGAGGATGGACGAGCAAGGATGGAGAAGGGAGGATGGACGAGCGAGGATGGAGGAGCTAGGGTGGAGGATGGACAAGCGAGGATGGAGGAGCGAGGATGGAGAAGTGAGGATGGAGGAGCGAGGATGGAGGATGGAGAAGTGAGGATGTAGGAGCAAGGAGCAAGCATGGAGGAGCTAGGATGGAGGAGCGAGGATGGAGGAGCTAGGATGGAGGAGCGCGGATGGATTATGGACGAGGGAGGATGGAGGAGATAGGGTGGAGGATGGACAAGCAAGGATGGAGGAGCTAGGGTGGAGGAGCGAGGATGGAGAAGCGAGGATGGAGAAGTGAGGATGGAGGAGCGAGGAGCAAGCATGGAGGAGCTAGGATGGAGGAGCGAGGATGGAGGATGGAGGAGCTAGGATGGAGGAGCGAGGATGGATTTTGGACGAGCGAGGATGGAGGATGGACAAGCAAGGATGGAGGAGCTAGGGTGGAGGAGCGAGGATGGAGAAGTGAGGATGGAGGATGGAGGATGAGTCATGCTCGTAATTTCATTCTTTACATTTTGGTGCGTAGACGTACGCGAGGATTAAACGAAGATCCACTGGGGGGCAGACCAGAGCCGTATCACCCCCGGCTGACTGTGGAACAGCTGCTGCTGTCAGCTGGTATCGTAGACTGTATGTATTGATATAATATTAACGGCCTACGGGCGATATGCTCGTCCCACGTCCATGTGCTGAATTGCAATCTTGCAGATGCGTAGCGTTAATTTCTGAAGACATAAACAACCTCCCTCCAAAGAAATGAGGATACGCTTGGCAGCCATTCAGAGTTAAAAGCAAGTATATCAGCGTCTTTACATAGATACTAGAGCCCTCCTGTCCTCTGGTGGACAGACTATGCAACGCCATCACTAACAGGGACGTTGTAGAGCGTCCTCTGGTGGACAGACTATGCAACGCCATCACTAACAGGGACGTTGTAGAGCGTCCTCTGGTGGACAGACTATGTAACGCCATCACTAACAGGGACGTTGTAGAGCGTCCTCTGGTGGACAGACCATGCAACGCCATCACTAACAGGGACGTTGTAGAGCGTCCTCTGGTGGACAGACTATGCAACACCATCACTAACAGGGACGCTCCTCTGGTGGACAGACTATGCAACGCCATCACTAACAGGGACGTTGTAGAGCGTCCTCTGGTGGACAGACTATGTAACGCCATCACTAACAGGGACGTTGTAGAGCGTCCTCTGGTGGACAGACCATGCAACGCCATCACTAACAGGGACGTTGTAGAGCGTCCTCTGGTGGACAGACTATGCAACACCATCACTAACAGGGACGTTGTAGAGCGTCCTCTGGTGGACAGACTATGCGTTGTAGAGCGTCCTCTGATGGACAGACTATGCAACGCCATCACTAACAGGGACGTTGTAGAGCGCCCTCTGGTGGACAGACCATGCAACGCCATCACTAACAGGGACGTTGTAGAGCCCTCTGGTGGACAGACTATGCAACACCATCACTAACAGGGACGTTGTAGAGCGTCCTCTGGTGGACAGACTATGCAACGCCATCACTAACAGGGACGTTGTAGAGCGTCCTCTGGTGGACAGACTATGCAACGCCATCACTAACAGGGACGTTGTAGAGCGTCCTCTGGTGGACAGACTATGCAACGCCATCACTAACAGGGACATTGTAGAGCGTCCTCTGGTGGACAGACTATGCAACGCCATCACTCATAACATGGTTGACCGTCCGTTTTTATTTTTTAAATATTCATTTATCAGAATGAAAATGATATCGGCCATTATAAATGCCGATACCGATGATCGGGAAATGCCGATATATATTGGTCGGGCTCTAATAGATCGTTAAAGCTGCAAGCAGCGATGAACAGGCCCTTGCCAGGCGAGTCTATACCCAAATATTTGTGCAGATTGGACAATAATAATAATTATTGATTTATTATCTTTAAGATGTCTTTGTTTGGGCTGCAACTTGTGATTATTTTCATTATCGCAATATCTGCCGAGTGGGGCGCCCCATGTTGGCTGAATCCTGCAGCGGCCCGGGTTCCAATCCGACCAAATAAAAAGGGAAAAGCCCCAAAAAATAATCTTTAAAAATATATATATATCTGCTGAATGAGACAACAGTGTGACCAGTCTGACCAAGAGTTCAAAATCTCTATATTTTTTATCATATAAGACAAAGGAAAGCATCAAATTCTCACACTTAAAAAGCTGGAAGCAGATCATTTTTTGGGGCATTTTTAGCTCAACAACTAAAATGTTAAAGCAAGACACTAAGAGCATATTTCACCTACAGATATTACCATTAAACTACATTAAGAAAAAAAATATTATTGAAATGAGGAATTCTCTTATTAAATATGCACTCGATTGCATAATTTTCAGAACAGAAATGAACATTGGAAAACACCAGGTTAAAAAAGTCTTGTTTTCAATGTTGTTGACATAAAAAGATTCAGCATATAGATAAGGAATGAAAGTGGGAAGTGTGGTGTGACTAGTCACACTTCACAATATAAATATTATAATGATTGTGTAGGGTGTAGTTCTGCTTTTTCCAACAGGCTCCGAATGCAGCATGTTAATCTACTAAAATAAAGTTGGTGGAGAAGAAAGATGGACACACAAACAGACAGATCCCTGAGTCAACCAGAACTAGGTGGGGCCTGTCAATACTCTGTGTGTGTGTGTGTGTGTGTTGCTGACAACAGAGTGTAAAACCAAGCCTTGTCTACACACTACAGTCAGACAGACAGGTAGACAGGCAGACAGGTTCCTCCAAACTCCCCAACTCCGCAGTCTGCAATAAGTTACTTCCTCTCTTTTTCTCTCTCCAGCGGAGCAGCGGGAGCTCCGCAGCTCTGTGGCCGCCTCAGAGCGCTCCATACCCGGCCAGCTGTGGCGACAGGCCCCGCTGACTGCCGGAGGAACCGGAGACGCACAGGTCTTTGCGGGCGTAAAGACGGACGGACGGACAAACAGCCGCCATGCTGTCCCTTCGGCTGTCTGTCTGTGTTTAATATCAACATTATCATTAACGGAGCTCCATGTCTGTCTGTCTGTCCACCGGTCGCTTCCGCAAACCCAGCCCAGCCCGGCTCGGCACGGCACGGCACGGCACGGCACCGGCCTGCCCCCCCCACCCTCCCCTCCCGTACCCGTCCCGGTCCGTCCCGGGTTAAGCTACATCTACATGATGGAAGGAAGAAAGACAAGAAAAGGGAAGAAAAAAGGAAAAGAGAGAAAGGAAGCGGTACTCACAATCATGCACCCGTCCGCTCCGCTGCTCTCTCTCTCTCTCTCTCTCTCCACTGTCGGTCTATGTCGCTCCACCAGAGCCGCTCCCTCCTGCAGTCGCTGCGCGCTGACGTCAAGCTCGACGTGGTGAACGTCGGCGCGTCCTGGTAATTCTTTCAAAATAAAAGAGAAGATGAGCTATAAACCTTCATTGAAATTCGGTTGTTGCAGCAGCAAATTTAATTTAATTTTTTATTTTTTTTTTTTAAATCGGTTTATTGATCCCCAATGGGGAAATTAGAATTTACACTCTGTGTCCACACTTTGTTAGATATCACACACAGTCCTAAACTACACACACACACACACACACACACACACACACACACACACACACACACACACACACACACACACACACACACACACACACACACACACACACACACACACACACACACACACACACACACACACACACACACACACGCTCAGGATCTATACAAAAGAACAGAAGAAATAAACACAGATAAGTATAGATAGTTAAAGAGGTTCATAAACTAAAATTAGAATAGATATAATAGAATTAGAGTATTTTGAAACAAATGACAGAGTCACACAGTGTACACTAGGCTTATCTATGATGTATATTGTAGTAAATAAGTCAATAAAACTAGAAGACATCTTGAAGATATGCAATACACACCAGAACTTGTGCCTCTGTGTTTCAGAATAAAGGCCCTAAGGTAAATGTTTCATGATTATTTGTCAGTACAAAGACAAAAAATCAAAAAATAACCATAAAATGACGACATTGGTGGTAAAGTGCCCGGAAATGAATTAAAATCATAAATTGACCCTAATTAAAAACTATTCAGTCTTGTTTTTGTTTTGTTTTTCAAAATAAAAGGCCTTACAGCGACCTTAAAATAATATAAATATTCAAATTTAAAGTGTGTGTGTGTGTGTGCAGTCACGTGAAAACAGAGCTCATATTATCAATAGACACACAATAAAAATATTGTCTCACAAAATGTAAAACAATATATAAAAAACAACAACATTATTCCCTGATGTTTTCAT
>CM049393.1:7501168-7508668 GCA_026937815.1 Etheostoma perlongum | reverse complement strand
GTATGCTGCATTAATGTGTGTATGTTGCATTAATGTATGTATGTTGCATTAATGTGTGTATGTTGCATTAATGTGTGTATGTTGCATTAATGTGTATGTTGCATTAATGTGTGTATGTATGTTGCATTAATGTGTGTATGTTGCATTAATGTGTATATGTTGCATTAATGTGTGTATGTTGCATTAATGTGTGTATGTTGCATTAATGTGTATATGCTGCATTAATGTGTGTATGCTGCATTAATGTGTGTATGTTGCATTAATGTGTGTATGTTGCATTAATGTGTGTATGCTGCATTAATGTGTGTATGTTGCATTAATGTGTGTATGCTGCATTAATGTGCATGTTGCATTTTACCGCTGCAGATGTTATTTAACATTTTAACGTAGCCACGCCCCTAAAGCATCCCCGGCTTTATTGTGTATTTTAAAATAAATGTGACCATAAATAAAATGATCATCACGATGAATTGACAGACTTAAAACTAGCGATGGAGACCCCACACACACACACACACACACACACACACACACACACACCTTCTGAAAAGGTTACTGAGGTAGTAATAAATCAGGAGAGACGTCGGCTCATTTCCTCACAGACTTCTATATGAATTGTAATTTCCCCTTGTGGGGTTAATAAAGTATATATGATTATATAGAAGGAGCCGGGGGAGTCGCCCCCTGCTGGATGTGAGACAGAATGCAGCTGAAGGAGCGTCAGCTCCACTTTGCAGACCTGCAAGTTGCCAATTTGGCACAATATTCATGTTTTTAACCCTCGTATGGTATTCAGGTCAAATTGACCCATTTCAAATTTTTAGAAGAAGAAAAATGGAACAAGTTACATTTTTTTCTACCTGAAAATCAGCGTCCTCTCCTTATTTCCTGTGATAAACATGTATTCCTGACTCAGAACATTATTCTGGATATGACACTTATGTTGTTTCCATAGTGGATTTTTAACATGAATTATAACCTTATGACAAAAAACTAACCCCACTTCCATGTTTAATTGTGTTCTAGTAGAGACTGATGCATTCCCTAAACATATATGTTATCATATATGTTATGAAATTGAGATAAAGACAATATTTGTTAATAGATTATAAAGTAAAATGTTATTTCAGAATGGTTTTTAAAACCCCAAATAAGTCCCGGGTGATTAAAATATTTAAATCGCGATTACCTGCATTAATGTCATAGTAGTGATAATTAATGCCGTGTGTTGTCAATGCCTGGAGAGAACAAAGTGACTCAGACCTCGCCGTGAAGCAGTCTCCGGCCGCACCGCGTGCACGACGTCACCGACATTAAAAAAAGGGCTTTTATGAAGAAAAAAAAATAAAATCCAACTCCCAGCAGAGTGCATTTTCTTAGCCTCCCCTTTCAAATGCAACATTCAAATTACTAGACAAATTAAAAAAACGATATCCTGAGAAAAGTGGATTTTGAGCTCCATAGACCTCCATTCATTCTGCACTCACCTGTGAGCGCCCTCTAGTGGAACCAGCGTGGAACCGCAACCAGTTCAGAAGCCGAAGAAGTTTCCGGAGAGGAAGTTCTCCACTTTTACCTTCGTTGTTTCGTTTCCACAACTCAGTCTGAGGGGAGGATAAATGCAGCCACACCAGGGCCTCCAGGGACTCCGGGGCCTCCAGAGACTCCAGAGACTCCGGGGCCTTCGGGGACTCCAGGTTCTTCAGGGCCTCCAGAGACTCCAGAGACTCCTCCGGGACTCCGGGGCCTCCGGGGCCTCCGGAGACTCCGGGGCCTCCGGAGACTCCAGGTTCTTCAGGGCCCCCAGAGACTCCAGGGCCTCCAGAGACTCCAGGGCCTTTGGGGACTCCAGGTTCTTCAGGGCCTCCAGGGACTTTGGGGACTCCAGGTTTTTCAGGGCCTTCAGGGCCTTCAGGGACTCCAGGTTCTTCAGGGCCTTCAGGGACTCCAGGTTCTTCAGGGCCTTCAGGGACGACGATTCTCCAGTTCTGCTGTGGCCGTGGTGCCTGGAAAAGAGCAGCTGCAGGCTACCGCTAAGCTAACGCTACCCCGTGTCTTTAGCTGCATGCTACTAGCTGGGGGGGTGGAGGTCAAAAAAACTTATAATCGATCGATTTTTGATTTAAAATCAAAATGGTGACCCCCCCTAGTATGGACAGAAGAAGAAATAAGACAAAAGTAGTATGAAGGCAGGCAGAAATGGACCTTTTTTTATTTTTCTCGGGCGATAAACAACAGTGGATTGTCCTTACCAGACCGAACTGAACCAGGGTACACCAGACTGGATCTGGTTTTACCGGATCAAACCAGACTTAACCGGCTGGAACCGGTTTTTCGGGGCTGCCGGGGCAGACTGTGACGGGAACAACAACAACAACAATCAAGAGTATTGTTACTTTGTGTTCTGGTCCGATCCGGTCTGGTCAGGTTGGACCTGGTCCAATAATCTCTCCTCCTCCCTTCAGAGTGCTGAAAGGAGCGAGAGGCGCGTCTATTGAATCAGGGCAAACAAAAGAAGCTGATTGGTCCACAAACAGTAAAACCCCGCCCACCCGTCATCGTCACCCAAGCATCCTATCGGTTGCCTACATCATTCGCAAAAAACAGAGCGAGCCCTTCTCCCATTGGTCAGCGTAGCCTTAGGCAATAAAGGCCGTTTTCCCATTGGTCAGTGTCGATAACACGCCAACTGTCAGTCACTCAGCAGCGGCCAATCAGGTTACAGTACATTACCTGTGGAACCTTCTGGAATAACCAAAAAAAAAAAAAAAAAAAGAAAAAAAATAGAAGAATGATGATGAACAGGGAGATCAGCCAATCAGATGACCTCGCTAGAAAAACAAACAGGAAGTGGGAGGAGTCTCCAAGCCTCAAATGGAACTTATTTTTCAGGATTTTTTTTTTTTTTTTTGTACTTTTGTTTTTGTCCTTTTTGTCCGCGTGTCCGCCGTACGTGGGTCTCTTTCTTTCTTTTCCAACAGCTGATTTCAGTGCAATGCATCATGGAACGATCGATTGCTAAGAGAAGGTGTTTCACTACGAGTGTGTGTGTGTGTGTGTGTGTGTGTGTGTGTGTGTGTGTGTGTGTCCTGTTGTCATGGAAACATGCTGCAGGGTTAGCGCTCCAGCAGCTGGGGATGTTGCCGTGTTGCATCGTGGGAAAGGGGGGAGGGGGGTGGGGGGAGTTGTGTGTCCGTCTCTCTCTAGCTGGTGTCCATGGACTCCATGTTGGCGGAGCTGGAGTCCCTCTGGATGGAGTCGAAGATGGCCGCCAGCTCCGGATTGGACGAGATCTGGGACTGGAACTCAGACATCAGCGGGGACTTCTCGGCCTCGGGGATCGTCAGCAGCGCCACGACGGCTCGCATCGCCGACCGCTTCAGCTCGTCCTGCTTCTCAAACTCCTGCTTCACCGAGTTCGCCTTCACCTGCAGACACCATTTAAAAGCCACATTATCGTGGCCGGGTTAGCTCAGTTGGGGTGGTGTGTGTGTGTGTGTGTGTGTGTGTGTGTTTTCAACAAGCAGTTTATGGTATTGTAATAAAATATCTATATAAAAAAAAAAAAAACTTTAAAGTTTATTTTTAATTAATTTATACCCTGGGTCTCTGAGTCAAGAATTGGATCTATATATGGGCGCGCGCTCTACCATGTGAGCTACCCAGGCGCCCAGAACTGAATAGAACCTTTTAAGATAATTATTTGGGCTTTGGACAGCTAGGCGAGAAAAAGGTGAGCGAGGGAAGACAGAGGTCGGAGTTGAACCCTAGACCTCTGCATCGTGGCATAAACCTCTCAGTATATGTGCGCCAGTTCTACCCACTGAACCAACCCGGGCCACAGAACAGAGTAGATTTTAATATCTGTTTATGTATGGAGATAAAATCGCAATATTCAACATTATCACATATTTTCCTCATATCGGACAGCCCTAGTACGTGTGTGTGTGTGTGTGTGTGTGTGTGTGTGTGTGTGTGTGTGTGTGTGTGTGTGTGTGTGTGTGTGTGTGTACCTTGGTGGTGCAGGTGGCTCTCAGCGGCTCCACCAGTCTGTCCAGTCTTTGTAGGACAGCACTTGGACACAGAGACGACAGCCGGGCCAGCATCAGGAACGTCAGCATCTGAAAACAACAACAACAACAACAACAACAACAGTCACCAGCAGACACAACAGCAGTACTCTAAGTACAAGTACAACCAATGACGGAATTTAAAAAGTAAGTTAGTAAATAACTTTTGGTGAAACACCAATCTACCGTCTGCTGTTCTCAGAGGAAAACGAGGAAAAAAAGACAAAAACACTCACTAAATAAAACTAAAAACAAAATTTTTTTTTTTATCTTAGAATTGATATTTTATCTTAAATTCTCTGTCACCATTTTTCACCAAGTGTAATGTTTATTGCACACAGGAACCATGACAACACAAAACAAATAGTAAGACGATATCTAGTCTCATACATCGATATAGTATCGATATATTGGCCCTTTGTTTATTGAGACTTGTGGAGTTTCACCCGCATTGTTTTCAACTATTGATTCCCCGGAGTCCTTTTGTTCTTTTTCTCCCAGCATGTTTCCTCGGATCAGGGAGGCTCCAAAATCATGGTTGCAGCTGTCGCCATGGTCCCGCTACACGTTCCCTTCCCTGCCACGATCTGCACGTGTCCTGCTACGTCCTGCTGGGCCTTGTAATGCTGCACAGTGCCCTGCTATGCCATGAACTACTACAAAGAACTACTACAAACTACTATTTTTTAGGGACTGTTATTGCCACTCTTCATTCTAACCCCAACCGGTCGTCAGACTCCGCCTACCAAGAGCCTGGGTCTGGGTCTGGGTCTGGGTCTGTCCGAGGTTTCTTCCCAAAGGGGAGTTTTTCCTCGCCACTGTCGCACTGTTGCCTGCTCTGGAGGAAACTACTAGAACTGTTGGGTCCTTGTAAAGTGTCTTGAGATAACTCTTGTTATGAATTGATACTATAAATAAAATTGAATTGAATTGAATTGAACTACTACATTACTGAGATCATCCGAATCCCTACTGTTATTGTTGTTATTGTTATGGCAGTAATGATAATCCTGGCGGTGTGTTGGCGTGCAGCCGGACCTTGATGTCGTAGTGGTCCTTGAGGCCGTCCTCCACGTGGTTGAGGAAGGTGAAGATGTCCAGTCGGTCCAGGCAGCTGTCCAGCAGAGTGTACATGCACTCGAACGCGGCCTTCCTCAAGTCCAAACCATCGTCGACCGTGTGTTTGAACGGACCCATCTCCACCTAAACACAGTCAGACAGCTGATCAGCTCCTCCAAACGCCAAAATATATATATATATATATATATATTAAATATATATTTCACTGAGTTTCCTTCACATTATCATGGACATTTCAAAACTTTAAGGATCTATAACCAAACAGAGCTGTTAGGTATACTTACCAAATGTTAATTACTGTATGAAAATAAAACAGCAACCTTTATCGCTCTCAAACAGTCGCTTATGTTCATATTTTAAATGAATTTGATTCATTAAAAAAGGTCCCATGGCATGAAAATGTCACTTTATGAGGTTTTTAACATTAATATGTCACAAACAAAGACACACACAGACACAGACAGACAAACACACAAAGACACACAGACAAAGACACAAAGATACACAAAGACAAAGACACACAGACAAAGACACAAAGATACACAAAGACAAAGACACACAGACAAAGACACACAAAGACACAAAGACACAGACACACCCACACACACTTGTGTGTTCTCACCTCTCGGATCAGCTCCTTCCTCACTTTGGTCTCGTTGTAGAGTTGTGGTAAAACCGAGTCCAGCAGCTCTCGGATCAGACTGGGCTTATTGTGGGCCGCAGAGTTAAACGTTACCAAGGCGACGCGGCGCACGTTCAGGTCCGGGTCCTCCAGCGTCTTCAGGAAATCACCTGAGAAAAATCAGCGAGCTTTCGTCTCATAAAAGGTGCAGCTGCACACTGAATACAGTTTTTCTCTTTATATATTCAAACAATTACTGTTCAACGGAGAGCTGAAACTAATTAACTGATTAATGAGTTAATAGAGTAACTGATTATTAACTTAAATCATTTTTACTATAACTTCTAGCTACAAAGCTAAAACTTTAACCCTTGTGTTGTCTTCCCATCAACCATCATCTTTTTTTGCTTTTGCTATTTCTTTCTACGCTTTTTAAAAAAAATTCATAGCCAATAAACCTAATAAAATTTTTATGACCGTCCGTTTTTATTTTTTAAATTTTAATTCACCAGAATCATTTATTTGACATTATAAATGAATAAATATAAATATAAATATTTTTAAAAAACAAAATCAAAAATCTGCAATTTTTTTAAAATTCATAGTTAATAAACTTAATTTTTATGACCGTCCGTTTTTATTTTTTAAATTTTAATTCACCAGAATCATTTATTTGACATTATAAATATTTTTAAAAAACAAAACCAAAAATCGGCCATTATAAATGCTGATACTGATATATCTGGAAATGCTAATATCGGTCGATAATATCGGTCGATATATCGGCCGATATATCGGTCGGGCTCTATTCATGATGACCATAATGAGTTCTGCTGCAGCGGTGATTTTAAACACACACTCAAAGCTTCCCCAGGCTTTTTAAACTCAGTTATCTCCTACATTAGTGAGGATTCTTGATGGTTACATGGATACATATTCATAATGTGTCTAGGGTGTTTGTCTTACACACAAACATTAGTTTTGTCTTTTATTTAAGATAAAACTTGCACACTTTCTTAAAAGCAGGCAAAAATATGGAAGTCATCTGCCTTAAATCAGGTTGAATTTTCTGTTCATAATAAGAATATCACTTAAATGATTAGGTGAAGAATCAATTAAGTTGATCAGAACATCAATGGGCAACTACTTGATAGCTGATTGGTGGTTTATTGGTAAGAAGAGATCTTCTTTACCTATGCAGTTCTTCAGCAGCGGGTCGATGGGCTGCGGTTGATCAGAGATGGTGAACTTTACCGCCGTTACCACGGAGCTCCTGGCGTACGACGAACCTACACAGACAGACACACACACGGACAAACACACACACACAATGGACACACACACACACACACACACACACACACACACACAGACAGACAGACACACGCACGCACAAACACAGACAGATACACACAGACACCGAGACAGATACACACAAAGAAATACACACACAGAGACACAGACAGATACAGACACCGAGACAGATACACACAAAGAAATACAGACACACAGATACACACAGACACACACAGACAGAGACACGCACACAGACACAGACCGAGACAGACACACACAAAGAAATACACACACAGACACACACACACACAGACACCGAGACAGATACACACAGACACCGGGACAGACACACACAGACACCGAGACAGATACACACAGACACCGGGACAGACACACACAGACACCGAGACAGATACACACAAAGAAATACAC
>CM049393.1:7483668-7488668 GCA_026937815.1 Etheostoma perlongum | reverse complement strand
CAGTCAGTTTAACACGTATTGATAACCTGCATCAGGTCAACTGGTTGGGATTAGTCTAGGGGGATCAGATAAGATCAGATCAGATCAGATCAGATCAGATCAGATCAGATTAGATTAGATCAGATTAGATTCAACTTTAGTGTCATTACACAGGTACAGGGCAACGAAATGCAGTTTGGGTCTAACCAGAAGTGCAATAGCAGCCGGTGCAGGATATACACTGGTTCCATGAGTGCAGGACATGGATATGTACTGAATAAATATAGAAATGAATACTATTATAAACAGAATGTTACAGATGGGTTTGTCCTATGAATATAAAATATAGATAACAAGTATTGTGAGCAAGATTTACAGCTGGATATGTACTGAATATAATATAATATACAGGTGGATATTACTATAAGTAGAAATTTTACAGATATGTACAATGAACATAATAGAGTTTACAGGTGACTATGTACTATGAATATATATACAGACGGCTATTATAGACAGAATATTTACAGGTAGATATAATAAGTTAGGCTAAAATGAGCAGATGAGAAAGGGGTCAAATTCAGGACGAGACCAAAATTATTATGGTTATTCAGGAATTCAACTGCCTGTCATGTAAACCTGAAAATACACATAAAAAAAAAATCATTAAAATCATGAACTCCTTGATTAAAAGCTTGATTAGGAAAGAAATGTACACAGCGACGCCATAGACTTTGAAAAATCAGTGAAGTAAAAAAAAAAAAAAAAATTGAAGTCTGTCTGAAATTTGTAAAAAAAAAAAAATAAAAAAAAATGTAAATTTTAAAAACACATGTTGAGGCTACTTCAGGAGACTCGGGTGAAGCTGGGACAGACTCGTCTACAAGCAGCGGCATAGGACTCCATCTATTACTTATAAAAAACCTGCATAGACAGGAGACTTTGATGGAAAAAATAATAAAAATATTAGTTTCACTGCCATGTAGAGCCTGGAAGATCCAAAGTAGAGCCCGACCGATTCTTAAGACCGATATCAATACAAATATTTGGTTATTTAAAAATCTGATATGCCGATATATATATGTATTTTCTAATGTAAATACAAACTTAAGATATGAAACTTAAAGTCCTTTGAACAAAAACACAAAAATCAGAGTGTTGCCAACAGGGACGTTGTAGAGCGTCCTCTGGTGGACAGACTATGCAACGCCATCACTAACAGGGACGTTGTAGAGCGTCCTCTGGTGGACAGGCTATGCAACGCCATCACTAACAGGGACGTTGTAGAGCGTCCTCTGGTGGACAGACTATGCAACGCCATCACTAAAAGGGACGTTGTAGAGCGTCCTCTGGTGGACAGACTATGCAACGCCATCACTAACAGGGTTGACTATTTTTGGACAGGCCATCACTAACAGGGGCGTTGTAAAATGCCTCTTGTGGACAGGCTATGCAACGATCACTAACAGGGACGTTGTAGATCATAAATGTCCTCTTGTGGACAGGCTATGATCACTAACAGGAATGTTGTAGAGCCATCCTCTGGTGGACAGACTATGCAACGCCATCACTAACAGGGACGTTGTAGAGCGCCCTCTGGTGGACAGACTATGCAACGCCATCACTAACAGGGACGTTGTAGGCGCCTCTGGTGGACAGACAATGCAATGCCATCACTAACAGGGGCGTTGTAGAGCGCCCTCTGGTGGACAGACTATGCAACGCCATCACTAACAGGGGATGTAAGCGCCCCTCTGGTGGACAGACAATGCAATGCCATCACTAACAGGGACGTTGTAGAGCATCCTCTGGTGGGCAGACTATGCAACACTCATAACATGGTTGAAGGTTTGTTTTAATTTTTTAAATATTCATTTATCAGAATCATTTGTCATTATAAATGTTTCTGATGAATGAATATTAAAAAAACGTCCGTTATAAATGCCGATACCAATATATCATGAAATGCCTAATATCGGCCGATATATCGGTCGGGCTCTAATCCAAAGTAATCCATCACTCGAGTGCAGACTCGTCATACTTTCCGGTTCTTAGGACCTATTTTTTTTTAAAGAGCTGCTGTCAACACTTGTTAAGACCTCCGTGATGAAGTTGAAAACAAAGCGGCGGAGTGAGGAGGAGGAGATGAAGGAGGGAGCAGTTTGATGGTACCTTAAAGCGACAGACGAGTGCAGGAGACACCGAGCGGTAAAACTCTGGCAGCATCTCGTGGCGAGTCGAGACGACGGCGTCCAAACACTTGGCGGCCGCCCGCCGAACCTTCCAGCTCATGTCGTCATCGTCGCTGTACTCGTCGTCGCTGCCTGGACACAGAAAGACAGAGGACGGGGTTTTAACTTAAGGACGGGGTTTTAACTCCAAGGACTGGGTTTTAACTTAAAGGACGGGGTTTTAACTTAAAGGACTTTTAACTAAGGACGGGTTTTAACTTAAAAAGGACGGGGTTTAACTTAAAGGACTGGGTTTTAACTTAAAGGACGGGGTTTTAACTTAAAGGACGGGGTTTTAACTTAAAGGACTGGGTTTTAACTTAAAGGACGGGGTTTTAACTTAAAGGACGGGGTTTTAACTTAAAGGACTGGGTTTTAACTTAAAGGACGGGGTTTTAACTCAAGGACGGGGTTTTAACTTTTAACTTAAAGGACGGGTTTTAACTTAAAGGACTGGTTTTAACTTAAAGGACTGGTTTTAACTTAAAGGACGGGTTTTAACTTTTAAAAAGGACTGGTTTTAACTTAAAGGACTGGGTTTTAACTTAAAGGACGGGGTTTTAACTTAAACTTAAAGGACTTTTAACTTAAAGGACTGGGTTTTAACTTAAAGGACGGGGTTTTAACTTAAAGGACGGGGTTTTAACTTTAAAGGACTGGGTTTTAACTTTTTAACTTAAAGGACGGGGTTTTAACTTAAAGGACGGGGTTTTAACTTAAAGGACTGGTTTTAACTTAAAGGACTGGTTTTAACTTAAAGGACGGGGTTTTAACTTTTAACTTAAAGGACTGGTTTTAACTTAAAGGACTGGGTTTTAACTTAAAGGACGGGTTTTAACTTAAAGGACGGGTTTAACTTAAAGGACGGGTTTTAACTTTTAACTTAAAGGACTGGTTTTAACTTAAAGGACTGGTTTTAACTTAAAGGACGGGGTTTTAACTTTTAACTTAAAGGACTGGTTTTAACTTAAAGGACTGGGTTTTAACTTAAAGGACGGGGTTTTAACTTTTAACTTAAAGGACTGGGTTTTAACTTAAAGGACGGGGTTTTAACTTAAAGGACGGGGTTTTAACTTAAAGGACTGGTTTTAACTTAAAGGACTGGTTTTAACTTAAAGGACGGTTTTAACTTAAAGGACTGGTTTTAACTTAAAGGACTGGTTTTAACTTAAAGGACGGGGTTTAACTTTTAACTTAAAGGACTGGTTTTAACTTAAAGGACTGGGTTTTAACTTAAAGGACGGGGTTTTAACTTAAAGGACGGGGTTTTAACTTTTAACTTAAAGGACTGGTTTTAACTTAAAGGACTGGTTTTAACTTAAAGGACGGGGTTTTAACTTTTAACTTAAAGGACTGGTTTTAACTTAAAGGACTGGGTTTTACTTAAAGGACGGGTTTTAAAGGACGGGGTTTTAACTTTTAACTTAAAGGACTGGGTTTTAACTTAAAGGACGGGTTTTAAAGGACTGGTTTTAACTTAAAGGACTGGTTTTAACTTAAAGGACTGGTTTTAACTTAAAGGACGGGGTTTTAACTTTTAACTTAAAGGACGGGGTTTTAACTTTTAACTTAAAGGACTGGGTTTTAACTTAAAGGACTGGTTTTAACTTAAAGGACGGGGTTTTAACTTAAAGGACGGGGTTTTA
Organism: Etheostoma perlongum; assembly: GCA_026937815.1. Classification (NCBI taxonomy): domain Eukaryota; kingdom Metazoa; phylum Chordata; class Actinopteri; order Perciformes; family Percidae; genus Etheostoma; species Etheostoma perlongum. Next base: position 7,484,812 of record CM049393.1, on the reverse strand, counting down.
ACTTAAAGGACGGGGTTTTAACTTAAAGGAACTTAAAGGACTGGTTTTAACTTAAAGGACTGGTTTTAACTTAAAGGACGGGTTTTAACTTTTAACTAAAGGACTGGGTTTTAACTTTTAACTTAAAGGACTGACTTAAAGGGGTTTTAACTTAAAGGACGGGTTTTAACTTAAAGGACGGGTTTTAACTTAAAGGACGGGGTTTTAACTTAAAGGACGGGGTTTTAACTTAAAGGACGGGGTTTTAACTTAAAGGACTGGGTTTTAACTTAAAGGACTTTTTTAACTGGGGACTTAAAGGACTGGGTTTTAACTTTTAACTTAAAGGACTGGGTTTTTAACTTAAAGGACGGGGTTTTAACTTAAAGGAGGGGTTTTAACTGGGTTTTAACTTAAAGGACGGGTTTTAACTTTAACTTAAAGGACTGGGTTTTAACTTAAAGGACTGGGTTTAACTTAAAGGACTTTTTAACTTAAAGGACGGGGTTTTAACTTTTAACTTAAAGGACTGGGTTTTAACTTAAAGGACGGGGTTTTAACTTTTAACTTAAAGGACTGGGTTTTAACTTAAAGGACGGGGTTTTAACTTTTAACTTAAAGGACTGGGTTTTAACTTAAAGGACGGGGTTTTAACTTTTAACTTAAAGGACGGGGTTTTAACTTAAAGGACGGGGTTTTAACTTTTAACTTAAAGGACTGGGTTTTAACTTAAAGGACGGGTTTTAACTTAAAGGAAGGGGTTTTAACTTTTAACTTAAAGGACTGGGTTTTAACTTAAAGGACGGGTTTTAACTTTTAACTTAAAGGACTGGGTTTTAACTTAAAGGACTGGTTTTAACTTAAAGGACCGGTTTTAACTTAAAGGACGGGGTTTTAACTTTTAACTTAAAGGACTGGTTTTAACTTAAAGGACTGGGTTTTAACTTAAAGGACGGGGTTTTAACTTAAAGGACGGGGTTTTAACTTAAAGGACGGGGTTTTAACTTTTAACTTAAAGGACTGGGTTTTAACTTAAAGGACTGGGTTTTAACTTAAAGGACTGGTTTTAACTTAAAGGACGGGGTTTTAACTTTTAACTTAAAGGACTGGGTTTTAACTTAGAGGACGGGGTTTTAACTTAAAGGACGGGGTTTAACTTAAAGGA
>CM049393.1:7461168-7478668 GCA_026937815.1 Etheostoma perlongum | reverse complement strand
ACTTAGTCCACACAAAATGATCCTTAATAGTAGAGCAAAGAGGTGGACCACCATGGGACCTTATTTCGGAAAAGATATGTACAGTAGAGACAAAAATAGGTTTCATCCTGTTCCATTGAGCCATAAATTACACATTACACATATTTAAGCAAGTGAAGAGAGTCTCAGCTTGTCGTAGTACCACTTAGTTTTGTGTGAAAGTGTGCAGTGAACTACATCTCTCGTCTCACAATATATAGGTCACCTTAGCTCGCTAGCTAGCTTAGCTCTGTTTCACTCCAAATTATGTGCTTTATCCAGCTCTTTGTCTCTTTTTTTGGGCATTTTTAGGCCTTTATTCAACAGGACAGATGGGGGATGACATGCAGGTCAGAGTTGAACCCGGGCCTGCTGCGTTGGAGGAGGAAACCACAATATCAGAGGTGGGTAGTAACGAGTTACATTTACTTTTAAATTATTCCAAACTAACAGTACTTTGACTTGAGTACAATTTTTGGCTACTCTACCCACCTCTGCACAATACATGGACACTAGAGGATGGATACCCGACCCGAGTCTGTCCAAACCCGACCCGAGCCCGGGTTTTGACAGATTTTTAGAAAGGATGCTCGGGTTCGGGTCGGGCTCGGTCACATCAGCGCGATAAGGCATTGAACATTTAGAATTTAAAAACAGCTTAAAATAAATGTCAAATATTACCCTAACATCCGCCTTCCTGTGTGCTGTGACAACGAGAGACGTGCGTATTAAGCTCCATGTGGCAGCGCAACGATGGAAGATGTTAAAAAGAAGTCGGCCGCAGGAGATTTTAAAACTATTGAAAACGAAGGAAAGTCAGCTGTGCATTGATGCACTCATCTGTTGACATTTCCCAATGCCTTCCTACAATTGCTTAATAAAAGCGGCTTTCCACACAAACAAACGTACATGTGTCATTAGTATGAGAAACAAATGCGATTTTAACTGTCGGGCTCGGTCGAGCTCGGTTACTGGGCTCGGGCCGGGCTCGGACAGAAAAATCCGGCCCGATCCGCACTCTAATGGGCACCCGCACTACCCACTGAGCCACCCGGGCGCACCCTTATCCAGCGTCTATTTATCACCCGGGATGAGAAGGAACGAGCGAGATCTGTTGCTTGTGTGAGTGAAGTTACAGTGGAGCTTCAGAGAGGCGTCTGGGGGGAGTTTTCTCCCTCTCGTCTTGTACTTCAACAGTTTTACGACAAACTGAGACATTCTTCAATTGCGAAATTATCTTTTAAAATTGACAAACATATTTGTAATTAATGGCTCAAATCAAACAGGATTATCCGTCTTCCCCCGTTCACTCCGTAGGTATTTCTTCCAAAATCAGGTCCCATGGTAGTCCATCGGAAGGGGGGGGGTCTCAGTCTCTCTCTCTTTCTTTCTTATAAATAAAATGTATATATAACAGTTAAATTATATGCATTCTGACAGTAACAACACCGCCATCATTAGCGTAAACACCGTGGTTTCCAGAGAGCACCCCTACCTTCATTAGTTTACTTAATTAACCACAAATTAGCACCTTTCTACCAGGAATGCACAGAAACCAGGATTCGGCTTCGGCTTTTTGACCGAACCGAACCCTACGCTTGCACTAGGCGCGCCACGCTGGCCGACACGGTGACGCCACGTTTATTACGGGAAGGTGTTTACGTAGGTGCAGCGTTCAATGCAGCAGGCTGGGAGGAAGTGAAAATGGAACTGGTGAGCAGAAAAAGGGACGTTTGGAGGTACTTTCAGGCAAAAGAAGGCAAATCAAGTCGAGCCGTGTGTTCTATTTGCAAAGCTGATTATTCTCGTGGCGGCTAGGAACTCAAATAGTACACAACATCGCCGTGGTTACAACATCTGGTGTGAAACCTCAGAAAGAAAACAAGTAGAAGCTACAGACTAGGCCTGCACAATTATTCACGATCTCGATTCAGCTTTTTTGGGGCTTTTCCGCCTTTGATTTCTGACAGGGCAGTTAGGTGAGAAAGGGGGGAGAGAGGGGTGTAATGGGAAAATGACATAGACAATGATTTTCTTTCAATAATTGTTCATCTCTTATGGGATTTTTCTATTATAAGTAAATCCTTCAATGTTCCTCTGAAATATGTGTACATCCTAAAATAAGTCCTCCAGTGTTGGAGACAGATAAGAATGTCATGACTCTGCATTTCTCCATTGTAAGCAAGGTTGGAGCCATGAAGCCTTCTGCAGACGAGATAAATCTCTGATTTCTCAGACAGAATGACGGCTGCAGTCATTCCGGACGCACCAGAGACAGACGCACGGGGACATAAGGACTGTAAATGCTGTGTGTTGGACACAGAACTCTGGTCACTCTGTAACTCGGTTCATTGTGAAGAATTATTCTCTCGAGAAAATAATGAAACCTTCCACCGAAAAACCTAAACCTTTAATCCAGCCGGTCTTTATTTTGTTTCTACAAAGTCTCTTCTGAAACTCAATTCCTCCCTCGCTGTACAGAAACTTCCACAACAGGGGGAAGACTCGAACCCTGGACCTCTGCGTCGAGGCAAAAACCTCAAAGTACATGTGCGCCTGCTCTACCGCTGGGCCAACCTGGCCACACAACAATTTAATTTTTAAATAATTGAGATTTTTTTTTATATATTTATTTTGACTTTGATTCAAGATTTCATGTTACGAGCCGACTGCATCACAAACTTTTATCTGAGTTTTAGACAGACTGCATACAATAGGTGTTACTGCTCTCCCGTCTCTTCATTGAAGCCTCTGTGTTTACAGGCTCGTGGTGATGAGTGATGTGCTGTACGTGCCAAAAAAAATCTGTTGGTACTGCCAATTTGTTTTGTTTTGTCATGGTTCATGTGTGCAATAAACATTACACGTGGTGAGAAGAAACATAGTGGCAGAGAACCGAGATATCAATCCCCCCCAACTCCATCCATCCATCTTCATCCTCTTATCCGGTATCGGGTCTCGGGGGCAGCAGCTCCAGTAGGGGACCCCACACTTCCCTTTCCCGAGCCACATCAACCAGCTCCGACTGGGGGATCCCGAGTTCCCAGGCCAGGTTGGAAATAAACCTAAAATCCTTTCCCAGGGACGCCCCTCCACCTAGTCCTGGGTCTTCCCCAAGGCCTGTTCCCAGCTGGACGTCCATCCACCCCTGGTCTTCATCCTTCCCAGCCCAGGGTGGAGGATGTAAGAAATCACCTAGTCCTGGGTCTTCCCAGGGGTTCCCAGCTGGACGCCCCTCCACCTAGTCCTGGGGGCTGGACGTCCCTCCACCTAGTCCTGGGTTTTCCCCCCAGGCCTCCTTCCCAGCTGGACGCCCTCCACCTAGTCCTGGGTCTTCCCAGAGGCCTCCTCCCAGCTGGACGTCCCTCCACCTAGTCCTGGGTCTTCCCCGGCCTGTTCCCAGCTGGACGTCCCTCCACCTAGTCCTGGGTCTTCCCCGGGGCTTCCTTCCCAGCTGGACGTCCCTCCACCTAGTCCTGGGTCTTCCCAGAGGCCTCCTCCCAGCTGGACGTCCCTCCACCTAGTCCTGGGTCTTCCCATAGGCCTGTTCCCAGCTGGACGTCCCTCCACCTAGTCCTGGGTCTTCCCCGGGCTTCCCCCAAAAACTGGGCCCCTCCACCTAGTCCTGGGTCTTCCCAGCCTCCTCCCAGCTGGACGTCCCTCCACCTAGTCCTGGGTCTTCCCCGTGGCCTCCTTCCCAGCTGGACGTCCCTCCACCTAGTCCTGGGTCTTCCCCGAGGCCTCCTTCCCAGCTGGACGTCCCTCCACCTAGTCCTGGGTCTTCCCAGAGGCCTCCTCCCAGCTGGACGTCCCTCCACCTAGTCCTGGATCTTCCCAGAGGCCTCCTTCCCAGCTGGACGTCCCTCCACCTAGTCCTGGGTCTTCCCCGAGGCCTCCTTCCCAGCTGGACGTCCCTCCACCTAGTCCTGGGTCTTCCCAGAGGCCTCCTCCCAGCTGGACGTCCCTCCACCTAGTCCTGGATCTTCCCAGAGGCCTCCTCCCAGCTGGACGTCCCTCCACCTAGTCCTGGGTGAGGCCTCCTCCCAGCTGGACGTCCCTCCACCTAGTCCTGGATCTTCCCCGAGGCCTCCTCCCAGCTGGACGTCCCTCCACCTAGTCCTGGGTCTTCCCCGAGGCCTCCTCACAGCTGGACGTCCCTCCACCTAGTCCTGGGTCTTCCCCGAGGCCTCCTCCCAGCTGGACGTGCCTCCCCCCCCGGACTCGTGCAGGTCTAATACAGACAGCAGCTTCAGGTACGGCTAAGGAGGAACCATCACCGCACAAGACGTTGTTCGCTTCATCAACGTGGTTACTGGGGTAACGGACTGAGGATGGGAGGAGGATTCGGTATTCGGCTGAATACCCCAAAAACCTGGATTCGGTGCATCCCTAGTAACTCAAACCGAGGGACCAAAAAACCAGGTTCCCTGTAGTTTTATTTTCTATATTTTTAGCCCCAAAAGTAGTTTTTCCAGAATAGATTGTGCCGAGAAAGCACGCTGACCATTAAGCAAGCAATGATTTATTTAGAAAACACATTTTCAGTCTTAGACCTTCATCAGGTAAATCCCATTATAGATGGTGAAAACAACATGAACTGATAACCATGGAAACGAGTAGGGCTGTAACCTCCCAGTGGACTGGTCCATTTATTCGTCGATACGTTCTGGCTCGAGCAAAATTCTGATTGGTTGATTTTTTTCCGTGTTATTCCATCAGGTGGAAGCACGGACCGTTACGGTCTATGGGTGGAAAGCACTAATTGCTAATGGGGGTGTTTACAGAGCACCCCTGTTTCACAGGTAACAGGCTGTCTTCAGAACACCCCCCTTGTTTTCACCTTTTTTGGATTAGCCCGACCCAGCGGAGACAGACTGAAGAAAGAACTAGAAAGCCTTTGTCTGATTGGTTAGCTGAATATTTATGTAACTGTGAGTGTTTAGTTTCCAGTCAGTCCTCCTCTACCATGTCCAAGACATCGGCAGTCTGGCAGCATTTTACAAAAATACATAACGGGAAAAAATTGAATGTAAAGTTTGCGAGCAACAGTTTGCATATCGCAGCTGGACTACAAACATGGCGTCTCACCTAAAAACGGTAAGCTAACCTGTCTGTGTTAGGTTGCCCTGTCTGTTTGGAGTAGACTGTATGAACATATCAGAGTCGGCATATTTCATAGTCTAATAATCGTTTTATAACTACCGGTGCACCCACCCGCAACCACGGTAGCGTCCCCAGACCCCCCCAGACCCCCCCAGACCACGCTGGATGTTAAGCCTCTATCATCCAAACGCTAAAATAACATCACGGAAGGAATTGTGGACTTTATGTCTCAGGATATGAGGCTGATGCAGCGCTGTCAGAGCCGACAGACGAGTCATTTCAGTGCAAAACAATTAGGTCCAAAACGATGTAATATACTGCAAATAGCCTACAGGACAAGTACTGCAGGACAGGACAGTACAGGTAATTAATCTAGCATTTTTTTCCGCAAAAGATTTTCTTTGGTTGATTACAGCCCTAGAAACGAGACACTGACACATCCCTCTTAGGTAGAGCTAAACCACCCAAACATTAAAACCAGTTCTGTAGCTGTTGATGTAATGACAGACAGACAGACAGACGGACAGACAGGAAGTGTACCTGCAGAGCATGTCAGCCATGATGTCGAGCGCCTCCAGCTGGACAGACACGTCCTCCTGTTTGGCGATGGCGCTCGTCAGGCGACCCGTTATCTTCTTACAAACGCTGGCAGCGAGAGCAGAGCCTGAGAGACGTAGACGGGGGGAGGAATTTAAAATCATGGCATTGGTCCGTTAACTTCTGAATCACAGCTAAATCCTCTGGGAGAAGTCTTTTAACACTATGTAACACTAACTTATTAACTTTAGTTTTACAGTTAATTTATGGTCAATAAACCTCATTTATAGGAAATTCTACCTGATGTTTGAGTTAGAAAAGCAGAAATTAGGAATTATTGAGACTAAAATTAAAGGAATGGATGTTGATGATAATCACAGACTGGAATATGTCAACTTTTACTCAATACTATTTCAAAAACACTTCCATTTGTTTTACAATCCTATAAAATTGAATAAGACGCCCAAAAATTAATGAAAGTAGAGATTTGTACTTGGGGGCAAAGAGGGGCAACATGGGGGCAACATGGAATCAATCATGTTATTTTGGGGAATTAAAAAGAACATTGGTATAGGACAACATGAGGGCAACATGAGGGCAACATGGGGGCAACATGAGGACAACATGGGGGTAACATGAGGACAACATGGGGACAACATGAGGACAACATGAGGACAACATGAGGGCAACATGAGGACAACATGAGGGCAACATGAGGGCAACATGAGGGCAACATGAGGACAACATGAGGACAACATGAGGACAACATGAGGACAACATGAGGGTTGAGGTAACAGAAGTATTTGTGGTATTCGTACCGCTGGAGGCAGGCGGTAACTCTCCGATCACCGTTTTGAGTCCGATGGAGGAAATGTCTCGGAGCTGTTCTTTGTCCGACAGCATGTTGGTGCACAGGGTGTCCACGATCGTCTCCACTTGGTACTCCTTTACCTTACTCACCAGGGGCCCCAGGCTGAGGTAAACAAACGCACCCACAGTTAAAAGACAGAGGGAGCTGGGAACCAGGGCTGGGTTTCCTGAATTAATTAGACTCTGATTCACAAGAGTTCTGATTCGATACCAATGAGGGGTAAAATCTCTCAGAACTTCTGCTGTAACTTGTAAGCAAGGAGAAAGGAGCAACCCTCAGATATTTTTATTATAACCCTCGTGTTGTTTTCCCGTCAAAATTGAAAATCAACACTGTTGTTCATGTAGTTTTATCGATGTCTTTTTCTTATGTTTTTGTCCCTTTTTTCAACACTTTTGACACTTTTTTTCAATGTTTGTCACTTTTTCAACACTTTGTAGCACTAACTTATTGTTAGTTTTGCAGTTATTTTTGGAACTTTTGCTCAATAAATCTCATTTATAGGAAATTATACCTAATGTTTGAGTTATAAAAGCAGAAATTAGGAATTATTGAGACTAAAATTAAAGGAATGGATGTTGATGAAAATCACAGACTGGAATATGTCAACTTTTACTCAATACTATTTCAAAAACACTTCCATTTGTTTTACAATGCTATAAAATTGAATAAGACGCCCCAAAATTAATGAAAGAAGAGATTTGTACTTGGGGACAAAAGAGGACAACATGAGGGCAACATGGAATCAATCATGTTATTTTGGGGAATTAAAAAGAACATTGATATAGGACAACATGAGGACAATTTGACCCGAGGACAACATGAAGACAACATGAAGGTTAATGCACCAGATTAATGTTTAGGTTGTTTTAAAAAGGACTTTTCACTTAACCCTCATGTTGTCCTCGGGTCAAACTGACCCGTTTTCAGTTAATTATTTTCTCATAAAAAATGGGCCGTCAAAATAAGAGCTGAAAATGTCAACATTAAAAATATCAAAAAACACCAAAAACATTGACAAGAGTGACAAATGTGGGGAAAAAGTGATAATAATGTTGAAAAAAGTGACCAAAACTTTTTTTTTTCCCCACTGTTGACGGGAAGCCAACACAAGGGTTAACAGGACTAAGGACAGTAGGAATGTGACGGTATGAAGATTTAACCTCACGGTTCTAGTGACCCAAATTATCACGTTTTATTTGGGATTTTATTGATCGATCTAATCCTGAATCTGATACATTTGAATTGGAGAATCATTATTTAAACCCAGCCCTAGTGGAAGCAGATGTTACAGTAACAGTGAAGTAAAAACGTTTGTTTTTCACCATTTGACGACCAGATTCTGAACTTCTCCGTTCTTGTCTTCCAGCAGTTTGAGAATCATCCTCACCACCTGTCAATCAATCAATACATCAAGCAGACCGATCCACACCTGGGTTCTTCAAAACTAAAAACGGACTGGTTTTTAAACCCAGACCAGACCTTGGTAAACTACTGTCAACCAGTACAAACCGACCTTCCTCTCGCTGTCGTAGTCCAGTTTGATTGAATCTTTTTGCAGCTCCGTCATCAGGTCGTTAGTGGCCATAAACCTGGAGAGAAAACACAAATTAATAATTAAATAACAATTAAAAAACTATTCAACAGAAACTTAACACACTAACTTGTTGAGGAGTCAGACCAATATTGTGCCCTGCTACGTCCCGCTACGCCTGCTGTCCCCGCAACCCTGCTAGGGCCCGCATGAAGCATGCCCTGAAGACCTCTAACCCTGCTACCCTCTATACCCTGCTACGTCCTGCTACATCCTGCTACAACTATGCCATGAGGGCAACCCGCTATGCCCTGCATGAAGACCCACTATACCCTGCTGTCCTGCTACATCCTTTTTTTTCCCTGCATCCGAGCCCCTGCTACGACAACATGAGGACAACATGCTACATCCCATGAGGGCAACATAGGGGTCCGCATGAGGCCAACATGAGGACAACTAGGGGCCCTGCTACGTCCCCGCTAGGCCCTGCAACATGAGGCCCTGCTACGTCCCTAATAACATTCTACATCCTGCTTTTTACCCTGCTTTACATCCTTTTTTTACCCTGCTAACCCGCTATGCCCTGCTAGGGCAAACTGACCCAACATTGGGACAACATCTCCCGCTAATGCCCTGCTAAATCGTTTAGGCCCTGTATGCCCGCTAAAAATATCTTTCCCAAAAACCCTGCATGTTGTCCCGCTAAAGCCCTACATCCTGCTTTACCCTGCTACGTCCCGCTAATTTTTTTCCCCTACTTTGCCCTGCTAGTCCCTCTATACCCTGCTACATCCTGCTTTTACCCTGCTCACAGTCCCGCTATGCCCGGTATGTCAAAATAAGGGCCTTTATACCCTGCTACGTTCTACGTCCCCGCTATGCCCTTACGTCCCGCTATGCCCTGCTAAATTGGGCTTTTATGCCCTGCTACGATCCGCTATGCCCTGAAAACATTTGCCCTGCAAAACTACATCCTTTTTTACCCTGCTACCCAGCCCTATGCCCTGCTACGTCCCTTACAGGACCCTGTAGGAATGTACAAAACTGCTGAAGATTTACACCCTTTGACGTCCCTCTACACCCTTCCCTCTACACCCTGCTATGTCCCTCTACACCCTGCTATGTCCCTCTACACCCTGCTACTTGTCCCTCTACACCCTGCTATGTCCCTCTACACCCTGCTTTCTACACCCTCAAAAATCCTGAGAATCAGTGCTGTTAAAACCCTACTGTCCAGCTGTCTGTTTATTGGTAGTTTCATTTAAAAGAAATATACAGTGGGTGGAAAATTCAGACCCCTTTAAATTTTTCACCTTTGTTTCATTGCAGCCTTTTTCCAAAAATCAAAAAGTTCATTTTATTTCCACTCAGCAACCCATCTTGACAGAAAAAAACAGAAATTTAGAAATTTTTGCATATTTATTAAAAAACAAAAACTGAAATATCACATGGTCATAAGTATTCAGACCCTTTGTTCAGTATTTAGTAAAGCACCCTTTTTGATCTAATACAGCCATGAGTCGTTTTGGGAAAGATGCAACAAGTTTCTCACATCTGGATTTGGGTATCCTCTGCCATTCCTCCTTGCAGATCCTCTCCAGTTCTGTCAGGTTGGATGGTAATTTGGTGGACAGTCATTTTCAGGTCTCTCCAGAGATGCTCAATTGGGTTTAAGTCAGGGCTCTGGCTGGGCCATTCAAGAACAACCACAGAGTTGTTGTGAAGCCACTCAAAAAACTATTTTAGCGGTGTGCTTAGGGTCATTGTCTTGTTGGAAGGTAAACCTTATTGTGTCTGAGGTCCAGAGCACTCTGGAAAAGGTTTTCGTCCAGGATATCCTTCTACATTCATCTTTCCCTCGATTGCAACCAGTCGTCCTGTCCCTGCAGCTGAAAAACACCCCCCACAGCATGATGCTGCCACCACCATGCTTCACTGTTGAGACTGTATTGGACAGGTGATGAGCAGTGCCTGGTTTTCTCCCATACCGCTTAGAATTAAGGCCAAAAAGTTCTATCTTGGTCTCATCAGACCAGAGGATTTTATTTATCACCATCTTGGAGTCCTTCAGGTGTTTTTTAGCAAACTCCATGCGGGCTTTCATGTGTCTTGCACTGAGGAGAGGCTCGCCTTCGGGCCCTCTGCCATAAAGCCCCGACTGGTGGATTGCTGCAGTGATGGTTGACTTACCCTTTCTCCCATCTCCCGACTGCATCTCTGGAGCTTAGCCACAGTGACCATTGGGTTCTTCTTTGCCTCTCTCACCAAGGCTCTTCTCCCCGATAAGCTCAGTTTGGCGGACGGCCAGCTCTAGAAGGGTTCTGGTACCCAAACGCCTTCCATTTGAGGATTATGGAGGCCACTGTGCTCTTAGGAACCTTAAGTGCAGCAGAAATTTTTTTGTAACCTTGACCAGATCTGTGCCTTGCCACAATTCTGTCTCTGAGCTCTTCAGGCAGTTCCTTTGACCTCATGATTGTCATTTGCTCTGACATGCACTGTGAGCTGTAAGGTCTTATATAGACAGGTGTGTGGCCCTAATCAAGTCCAATCAGTATAATCAAACACAGCTGGACTAATGAAGGTGTAGAACCATCTCAAGGATGATCAGAAGAAATAGACAGCACCTGAGTTACATATGAGGGTCACGGCAAAGGGTCTGAATACATATGACCATGTGATATTTCAGTTTTTGTTTTTAATAAATATGCAAAAATTTCTAAATTTCTGTTTTTCTGTCAAGATGGGTCTGAGTGTACATTACTGAGAAATAAAATGAACATTTTTTGATTTTTGGAAAAAGGTGCAATGAAACAAAAATTGAGTGAAAAATTTAAAGGGGTCTGAATACTTTCCGTACCCACTGTACATACTACGTCCTGCAGTGCCCTGCTACGTCTTATTATACTCTGCTGCTACTGTACTGAATTGAAACATTTCCTGACAATATCCTTTTTTGTGATTCTTTGTGGAGAAACTCATTACAGATCTGACTTTGGAAGAACGACGCGGCGCAACGTTGCGCCCAAACACAACCATGTGAAGACAGACGTAGAAGAAGTCAAACAGCATGATGAGACTTCATCTGTGACACAAACGTGACAGAAACACACGTCAAAACTCCAGAAGAAGAACTCAGAAAGCTTCAGATCAAGAAGCTTGTGAGAGCTCCACTTTTCAGCTAAATTGAAGTTTTGAGCAAACAATTAATTTCCTGCATTCTGGCAAATTTTTCTGCAACATTTTGATCCTTGTCTGCATCAATTTATGGTGCAAATGTCTTTAGTTATGTGAACGAAATCATTGTTAGTAGTATATTTATTATTATTATTATTATTAGATATCTGGGGTTACCCTCCACACCCCCCCCCCATAAGTTACAACTATGATGTCACACAAGCAGTTTTAAAACACACTTTCAGGATGATGATCTTTATAAAAATACCCTGATCAAATATTTTGCTCCAGATCCGAGTCTTTTAATACAGAGTTATATCTGCCGGGACCGTGTCCAATCCAATATTTGTATTTTCCTTCTGCGGCCTGCACACTTTCAAATAAATAAATAAATAAATAAAAGCAATTTCAATGTTTGACAGCTGAAAATATTCTGTGAAATTCAGCAGAGACACAGCACCATAAAGTAAAGTGTAATTATCTCTCCTGCAGAGTATCTGTGGTACTAAAGCACTCCGATCAGGACGGAAATGAGTCTTTTCCTTCTACAGGGGGGTCAGTGGCAGCCATGTTTACAGGAACGACGAGTGTCACAACGCTGTGGCACAATTTCCCGGTTATGGTGTAGCGAGGGCGCTGCTGTCAGAAGAGAGACACTGATTAGTTGTGCTGCCAACTTTGGCTGCGATCGTCCTCAAGAAGCTTAGCAAGAGAGGCGGGTGTGCTCTGAATTTTATCCGTTTTTTTTTTTTTTTTTTAAAGGGACTGAAGTGTCTGAGCCGACAGTCTGTAAGCTGCGTTTTAATACTCGTTTAAATATTCACACGAGTTAAAGACACACGAGGAACGCACAGACACACCGAGGCCCGGCCCGGCAAGACGGTTGGATCGACTAACACCGCAGCGAGGAGGTTATTTCTAACAGCATGTCGGCCATTAAACAACTTGGACTCCACAAGTTGCAGACGGTATCCAAAGTGCTTAACAAAATAAGTAAAATCATCCAACATCCAATAGAAAGAGTTAACATAGAAAACAGTAAAATCAGAAAAAGTCACAAAGAAACAAAAGAGTGAAGTCGTCACACCGCTGCTACGTATTAAAAACAGGACTCAACAGATGTGTTTTGAGTTTGGACCTGAAAAGAGCCACGCCTGTACCAGTACGTATATCAGGGGGTAACTTGTTCCAACTGCAAAAGCCTGAACCCCCCCACCGTTTATACCTGGACCTTGGGACGTCTAAAACCAGCTGGTTTGACCGGTTGTGCTCCCGCAAAGTTAAAATTTCAGACAAATCCTCCGGGGCGAGACCGTTTAAAGCTTTAAAAAACAAACAATAAAATCTTAAAATCTGTTCTAAAACGCACCGGGAGCCAACGCAGGGTTAGGGTTATATAGTGTCTAATAACATATAATATAATGTATATTAATATATAATATAGTGTGATGCAGGGTGTAGAGGACGGGAGTGATGTGTGCACGTCTAGATGTATTTGTTAAAAAGCGAGCAGCAGCTTATTGAACAATTTGAAGACGTGAGATGGAGGTCTGATCCAGACCAACATAGAGACACACACACACACACACACACACACACACACACACACACACACACACACACACACACACACACACACACACACACACATAGAGGGCATTACAGCAGTCCAACCTGGAACTGATAAAAGCATGAATGGCCTTTTCTAGGTCGTGCCTGCTCAGAAAGCCTTAACTTTACCCAGCAGGCGAAGGCTGGAAAAAGCTCAATTTAACCACATTACTGATCTGTAGGGCTGTAATCAACCAAAGAAAATCTTGGTCGACTAAAGTCGTGAAAATTTCGACTAAAAATCGACTGGAGGTGGTGCGGGAAAAAATGCTAGATTTATTAAGGGTACTGTCCTGCAGTACTTGTCCTTGTAGGCTATTTGCAATATATTAAATCGTTTTGGACCTAATTATTTTGCAGTGAAATGACTCGTCTGTCGGCTCTGACAGCGCTGCATCAGCCTCATATCCTGAGACATAAAGTCCACAATTCCTTCCATGATATTATTTTAGCGTTTGGATGATAGAGGCTTAACATCCAGCGTGGTCCGGGGGGGTCTGAGGGGTCCGGGGGGGTCCGGGGGGTCTGGGGAACGCTACCGTGGTTGCGGGTGGGTGTGCCGGTAGTTATAAAACAATTAGACTATGAAATATGCCGACTCTGATATGTTCATACAGCCTACTCCAAACAGACAGGCCAACCTAACACAGACAGGTTAGCTTACCGTTTTTAGGTGAGACGCCATGTTTGTAGTCCAGCTGCGATATGCTAGCTGTTGCTTGCAAACTTTGCATTTGACTTTTTACCGTTATCTATTTTTGTAAAATGCTGCCACACTGCCGATGTCTTGGACATGGTAGAGGAGGACTGACTGGAAACTAAACACTCACAGTTACATAAATATTCAGCTAACCATCAGACGAAGGCTTTCTAGTTCTTTCTTCAGTCTGTCTCCGGTGGGTCGGGCTAATCCAAAAAAGGTGAAAACAAGGGGGGTGTTCTGAAGACAGCCTGTTACCTGTGAAACAGGGGTGCTCTGTAAACACCCCCATTAGCAGTTAGTGCTTTCCTGCCATAGACCGTCAATAATATACAGTGTATGCTTCCACCTGATGAAATTAACACGGCAAAAAAATCGACCAATCAGAATTTTGGCCGAGCCAGAACGTATCGACCAATAAAATCGACCAGTCGACTGGGAGGTTACAGCCCTACTGATCTGCTTATCAAATTTCATGGTGCAATCAAAAGTAACCCCCAAGTTTTGACAACAGATCTCGTTCAAGATGCCAGAGCTCCTAAACTCAACGTTGGGCCATTCTGCATGCCTGGAGTACTGAAAATAATACACTCTGCTTTACTATCGTTCAAATCATGAAAATTGTCTGAAAGCCACAACTTAATATCAACTGAAATCAAGTAGCAGAAACAACCTTTCAGTGACAAGGGAGGGTCTGCAATCACTTTTTGGCAGACAATCACTTTTTAGCACAACACCTGTCTGCCTGCTGCAGTCTGTTTACATGTTATTACCTGAGTGTCAATGCTACCCCCCCCACACACACACACACACACACACACACACACACACAAGGCGTTCAGCTATCAGGCTCCTCTCCTATGGAACCAGGTTCCAGTTTGGGTTCAGGAGGCAGACACCGTCTCCACATGTAAGAGTAGACTTAAGACTTTCCTCTTTGACAAAGCTTATAGTTAGTTTTGCTGCTATAGGCAAAGAGATAACTGTTGTCTCTCTCTCTCTCTCTCTCGTCCACCTCCTCTGGACAGAGGGATGTCTCTCTCTCTCTCATCCACCTCCTCTGGACAGAGGGATGGATCTCTCTCTCTCATCCACCTCCTCTGGACAGAGGGATGGATGTAGACAGGGGGATGATGTCTCTCTCTCTCTCTCTCTCTTCCCATCTCCTCTAGACAGAGGGATGGGATCTGGTTGGGGAGAGTTCTGGCCTGGCCAGGCTCCTCTCTTTAACCTGTCTCTCTTAGTTATGCTGCTATAGTTTTAGACTGCTGGGGGACTTCCTTTGACACACCGAGTTCTTCTCTCCGCTATCTTTCTATCTTTTTTTTTCTATTTATGTGCATCCATGTCCCAGAAATGCTTGTTACTAACCTAGCTCCGGGGAGTCATTCCCCGGAGTCCTTATGTTCTTTTTTCCCCAGCGTGTTTCCTTGGATCAGGGAGGCCCCAAAATCTGTGTTGCAGCTGTCGCCATGGTCCCGCTACAAGTCCTGCAATGCCCTGCTACGTCCTGCTGTGCCTTGTAATGCTGCACAGTGCCCTGCTATGCCATGAACTACTACAAAGAACTACTACATACTAAAAAAAATTTTGTGACTTATTGCCACTCTTCATTGTAACCCCAACCGGTCGTCAGACACCGCCTACCAAGAGCCTGGGTCTGACCGAGGTTTCTGCCTAAAAGGAAGTTTTTCCTCGCCACTGTCGCACTGTTGCTTGCTCTGGAGGAAACTACTAGAACTGTTGGGTCCTTGTAAATTCTAGAGTGTGGTCTAGACCT
The DNA here is from genome assembly GCA_026937815.1 of Etheostoma perlongum. Classification (NCBI taxonomy): domain Eukaryota; kingdom Metazoa; phylum Chordata; class Actinopteri; order Perciformes; family Percidae; genus Etheostoma; species Etheostoma perlongum. The sequence goes on along the minus strand of CM049393.1, from coordinate 7,463,337 downwards.
GCTCTATCTGTAAAGTGTCTCGAGATAATGCTTGTTATGAATTGATGCTATAAATAAAATTGAATTGAATTGAACAACCTCAACTGTCTGCTTCTCAAACTTTTAACGTGTATAGAGCAGCATATCTCCACCAGACTCCATGTAAATAATCACTACTTTTAGCATGTATAGAGCAGCTTATCTCCACCAGACTCCATGTAAATAATCACTACTTTTAGCGTGTATAGTTCAGCATATCTCCACCAGACTCCATGTAAATAATCAGTGATTTTAAAGGGTATAGGTATCTCCACCAGAGTCCATGTAAATAATCACTACTTTTAGCGTGTATAGAGCAACATATCTCCACCAGACTCCATGTAAATAATCACTACTTTTAGCGTGTATAGAGCAGCATATCTCCACCAGACTCCATGTAAATAATCACTACTTTTAGCATGTATAGAGCAGCATATCTCCACCAGACTCCATGTAAATAATCAGTGATTTTAGCATGTATAGAGCAGCATATCTCTCCCAGACTCCATGTAAATAATCACTACTTTTAGCGTGTCTAGAGCAGCATATCTCCACCAGACTCCATGTAAATAATCAGTGATTTTAGCATGGTAAAATACGGCTTTCTAAAACCACTCTGAGCTCTGAGCAGCGCTGCTCGATCGGCTCCGTTTGGTCAGAGTTTTCTTTCTTTCATTCCAGTTTCGGGTCTGTCAGTCACAGTGAAAACCGGGGACAGATCCAGCCGAGGACAGGTCACCAAAATCGGGAAATGTCCCCGGAAACTGGGTACGCCTGGTCACCCTAGTGTAAAGCCACAGAGCCAACAACACGCAGCGTTAACGATTCAAACACATAACGCTAGCTGGCTAGCTACACTAGCTTGCGGCATGACAGAAGTTAGTGAGCTAGCCAGCTAGCAGGCAAGCTAACGTGCTATTTACCTGCAGCTCAGCTGTTAGCTTCGCATGTTGTGCTGCATGCTAACCAGCTACTGCTGTGTAGTTTAAACAGCTGTCAAATGAAACACTCACAAGCACCGTTCGCTGTGTGTCTATCTATATAGATACAGATATATATCTATATATACCTATCTGTGTTTATCTGTGAGCTACAGTGATGTGACGATGATCAGACAGGTGGCAGGCTAGCAGTTAGCATGCTAGCATACATGTAGGCCTGACCGAGTCGCCACTAGCTGTTTTCTAACATGGAAGAAAAGCAGTTTGAGCTTCTGCCGTGAGCTGTAAAGTCAGGTTAGGGCTTTGTTTTTAACGTTACCTGAAATCCTTGTCGCTGGAAGTCATCTTCTCCAGCAGGTTGGAGATGTGGTACGAGGCGCTCGCCATGTCTGTTAGCTGTTAGCCGTTAGCCGTTAGCTGTTAGCCTCCTGCTAGCGCTAAGAGTGTGTCTCTGACTGTCCGTGTGTGTGTGTGTGTGTGTGTCTCTGTCTGTGTGTGTGTGTGTGTGTGTGTGTGTGTGTCTGTGTGGCGGTCCTGGCTGTCTGTTTCTGGAGGTAAAGTGTGTGTTTGTGGTTCCTTTCCTCTTCAGCTGCTAATGCCGCCTTTCTCTCTGTCTACTGTCGCATCCCGGGGAGCTTGGTTTGTTTGAATGGGGCTCCCGTTCTCTCCGCAGAGGGGCGGGGTTAGCAGGATGGATGGATGGACGCTGCCGGGGGTCGGAGGTCAGAGTTTGAAACGGGTTTTTCTACCATAGACAGTTAAAGAAATGGACCACCAGGTCCCGTTGCTCTGGACGGAGACCAGTGAAGTCTATGCTGAGCGTTACTGCGCAGACTCCAACTGAGCTGGAAGACGTAGATGTGACGTGAGCAACCTGTCTGAAAGCTGTAAGTCTTCTGGTAGCTGTGCAAGAGAAATCTCAATCATTCCCCATCAACAGAAACGGAGAGGTAGGTATATGTTAGGAGATAACATAGACACAGGCTAATTACTGCTAACTAACATGCTAGTTAACATTAACATAGGCACAGGCTAATTACTGCTAACTAACATGCTAGTTAACATTAACATAGACACAGGCTAATTACTGCTAACTAACATGTTAGTTAACATTAACATAGACACAGGCTAATTACTGCTAACTGACATGCTAGTTAACATCAATATAGACACAGGCTAATTACTGCTAACTAACATGCTAGTTAACATT
>CM049393.1:7401168-7458668 GCA_026937815.1 Etheostoma perlongum | reverse complement strand
TTCTGACTGGCTAGTAGTCCTTACCTAGGTACTGTCAGGGCCCTCATACTCTGCTTCTGACTGGCTAGTAGTCCTTACCTAGGTACTGTCAGGGTCCTCATACTCTGCTTCTGACTGGCTAGTAGTCCTTACCTAGGTACTGTCAGGGCCCTCATCCTCTGCTTCTGACTGGCTAGTAGTCCTTACCTAGGTACTGTCAGGGTCCTCATACTCTGCTTCTGACTGGCTAGTAGTCCTTACCTAGGTACTGTCAGGGTCCTCATCCTCTGCTTCTGACTGGCTAGTAGTCCTTACCTAGGTACTGTCAGGGCCCTCATACTCTGCTCCTGACTGGCTAGTAGTCCTTACCTAGGTACTGTCAGGGTCCTCATACTCTGCTTCTGACTGGCTAGTAGTCCTTACCTAGGTACTGTCAGGGTCCTCATACTCTGCTTCTGACTGGCTAGTAGTCCTTACCTAGGTACTGTCAGGGCCCTCATACTCTGCTTCTGATTGGCTAGTATTTGATGATTGGCATTTTTAACGCATATAAAAGCATGCATTTTTTAAATATCTCTCCATTCCCGTCATAGATTAACTGAATTGAGCTGAAAGCTATACAACATACGACGTGTTCTCAACAGTTTCAAGATGGGATTTCTTCTGACGCAACAAAAGAAATGGGTTTCCCAGTCTGGTGAGGAAGAGCTTGACAGCTCTGCCCCAAATCCCTGCAGCTGCATTCAAACATCTGGAAGAAGGACTGAAGAAGAAGAGCAGAGGCTGTCGGAGCAGCACATGGGAGCGTTGTCTATATCCACGATATATATATCCAGGTCCAGGATTCCGCCTGATGTCCCTCATTTCGGCCGGATGTCCGTCCCCATCATCTGTCTCTGTGTTGGCGCCTTAACCTGCGGCTGATTTCTGAGGACTATGGTTACCTGGTCCTCAGGTCTCTGCAGGGTAAATCCAGACAGCTAGCTAGACTATCTGTCCAATATGAGGACTATGGTTACCTGGTCCTCAGGTCTCTGCAGGGTAAATCAAGACAGCTAGCTAGACTATCTGTCCAATCTGAGGACTATGGTTACCTGGTCCTCAGATCTCTGCTGGGTAAATCAAGACAGCTAGCTAGACTATCTGTCCAATCTGAGGACTATGGTTACCTGGTCCTCAGGTCTCTGCAGGGTAAATCCAGACAGCTAGCTAGACTATCTGTCCAATCGGAGGACTGTGGTTACCTGGTCCTCAGGTCTCTGCAGGGTAAATCCAGACAGCTAGCTAGACTATCTGTCCAATCTGAGGACTATGGTTACCTGGTCCTCAGGTCTCTGCAGGGTAAATCCAGACAGCTAGCTAGACTATCTGTCCAATCGGAGGACTGTGGTTACCTGGTCCTCAGGTCTCTGCAGGGTAAATCCAGACAGCTAGCTAGACTATCTGTCCAATCGGAGGACTGTGGTTACCTGGTCCTCAGATCCCTGCAGGGTAAATCCAGACAGCTAGCTAGACTATCTGTCCAAACTGAGTTTCTGTTGACGACTAAAACTACATCTGAACGTACACATGTTCCACCAAAACAACTTCCTTCCCGAGACTATTTAGCAGCGGCCCCGTGGCTCCGTCCGGCGCTTAGCCCCGCCCACGACGATTGTGATTGGTTTAAAAAAATTGCCGATAAACCAGAGCACATTTTTTCTCCCAACCCAGAAAAATGCTGATTACCCAGACCTTCTTTTGCAACACTGTAGAGGAGGGTCTGGCACAGCAAGACTATCAAGATTGATAGAACTTTATTTATTTATATATGTTTTGGGGCTTTTCCACCTTTAATTTTTGTTAGGTGTTAAGTTAGAAGACATGCAGGAAATCTTCACAGATCGGATTCGAACCCTTGACCTCTGCGCCGAGGCATACACCTCTCCGAACACGTGCGCCTGCTCTACCACTGGGCCAACCTGGCCACGAGATTGTAACTCAAAAATGTCAAAAGTAAAGTACTCATAAGGCCGAATGCACCATTTCAGAATAATATATGTCATAATTGTATTATGATTATTGGTGCATTCATGTGTTCATCCCTTACAATGATTAGCTGCTGTGAATATGGTGTAAAGGCGGCAGGGATCCATCCATCTTCAGTCTCCGACTGTCTTGCGTTTGTCTCTGTCTCCATATTGAGGTCAGCCTTTGCTTTTTGTCTCGTAGCCTGCAGAGACTCATGCTTCCGCTCCACTGCTTCTTTTTCCTCCTCTCGCCTCTCTCCGCCGCTCCACGGGGATGAAAGATGGCTGTCAGTTAATCACCGCTGCTGTCTGTCAGACGCTAAATCTGGTGTTTGAGGTTCAGCGATGTGGAGCCAGTTTGTTGTTTATCTTCTGTCAAACCGTCAAATTAGTCCACTGTGACACAGGAACACAATCCATCCAATGTGTTGTCTGTCCAGCTCTACACTGTGTTTACTTATTTACATCCTAGAGGACAAATTCTTATTGGCTATGTCATACAAAACCCGGACTGTGGTCATAACATCTACATCTTACATTTAATCACTTATTCCCTGTTAGATAGTGGCCTTATTCTTATTCAGTCAGTCCGTTTATAGGTTATTATGTTTATATTTCATAGTCATAGTTAATATTTAATCATGATCTACTGCACTGTTCACTTTTTCACCATTACACACACACACACATATATATATATATATATATATGTGTGTGTGTGTGTGTATATGTGTGATATATGTGTATATGTGTAAATGTGTGATATATGGGTGTATATATGTGTGATATGTGTGATATATGTGTATATGTGTGTATATGTGTATATGTGTGTATATGTGTGTATGTGTGATATATGGGTGTATATATGGGTGTATATGTGTGATATGTGTGATATATGTGTGTATATATATGTGTGTATATGTGTGTATGTGTGATATATGGGTGTATATATGTGTGTATATGTGTGATATGTGTGATATATGTGTATATGTGTGATATATGTGTATATGTGTGTATATGTGTGTGTATGTGTGATATATGGGTATATATATGTGTGTATATGTGTGTATATGTGTGATATGTGTGTATTTGTGTGATATGTGTGTATATGTGTGTAAATGTGTGATATATGTGTGTATATGTGTGTATGTGTGATATATGTGTGTATATATATGTGTATATATGTGTGTATGTGTGATATATGTGTGTGTATATATATATGTGTGTATATGTGTGTATGTGTGATATATGTGTGTATATATGTGTGTATATGTGTGACATATGTGTGCATATGTGTGATATATGTGTGTATTTATGTAATATATGTGTGTATATGTGTGTATATGTGTGATATATGTGTGTATATGTGTTTGTTGTGTTATGGTTGTCTTGCTACTGGATGCCTAAAATTTCCTTTGGGATGAATAAAGTATCTATCTATCTATCTATCTATCTATCTATCTATCTATCTATCTATCTATCATCTATCTATCTATCTATCTAGAAAAATAAGAAATCTGCACACTGACATGCAGAGCTGAAATATAACTCTGTACATGCACTCAAGTACCATTTGTACAATTTAGAGGTACTTCTACTTTGGTATGTCCATTTTATGCTATGTTTTACTGCTAAACTACAATTTAGAGGTACAAATTGTACATTTTACTTCACTACCATAGTTACTTTGCAGATTTAGATCATTTATCAGAATCAGAAACGTTTTTTTTGCCATGTAGGTTTTCACATAAGAGGAATTTGTCTCTGTGATTTGGTGTATCGCAATAAAATCAATGCAAAAGTCCATAGATATTATATGAAATTAAATAATTTACAAAAGATAATAAAAAATAAGAACATTTTTCGGTGTTTAAAGCTATAGTTAAAGCGTAGTTTCTGTCACTCCGTGTGGAATTATAAGTAATGACAACAACACTGCCAGCGCGTCCACATGATACAAGCCTTCTGTGATCAAGCCCCCCCCTCCTCTCCTCCACGCAGTTGCTAGTAGCCAAGGAGGACACGGAGGATTAAAAAAACATGATGGACTCTTCTACCGAAAGTAGGAGAAAAAAAGGTCAAAAGTCATAGCAGCGTGACAGAGAATAAGTGTTCCTCTTCGTCTACAGTGATACTTAAAGAGGGTTAGGGGGCTTTGATCTCTTTGATCTATCTTTGATCTCTACTTTAATTGAAAAATTAAAGGCTGGAATTTGGCAGAATTCCCCTTTAATACACAGCTGGGAGAAGGTAGGGGGGAATTCCTGAGAGGCGAGTCAGGACAAGAGCCAGACTTGGTGTGTGTGTGGCGTGTTTGAATGTGTGTGTGTGTGTGTGTGTGTTTGTGTGTGTCTGTGTGTGTGTGTGTGATGTGTGTTCATGTGTGTCTGTATGTGTTTGTGTGTGTCTGTGTGATGTGTGTTTGTGATGTGTGTTCATGTGTGTCTGTATGTGTTTGTGTGTGTCTGTGTGCGTGTGTGTCTGTGTGTTTGTGTGTGTGTGATGTGTGTTCATGTGTGTCTGTATGTGTTTGTGTGTGTGTGTGTCAGTGTGCGTGCGTGTGTCTATGTGTGACGTGTGTATCTGTGTGTAATGTGTGTGTGTGTGTGTCTGTGTGTGATGTGTGTTCATGTGTGTCTGTATGTGTTTGTGTGTGTCTGTGTGCGTGCGTGTGTCTGTGTGACATGTGTGTATCTGTGTGTAATGTGTGTGTGTCTGTATGTGTTTGTGTGTCTCTGTGTGCGTGTGTCTATGTGTGACATGTGTGTATCTGTGTGTAATCTGTGTGTGTGTGTGTGTCTGTGTGTGATGTGGGGATGTGTCTGTGTGGTGTGTGTGTGATGTGTGTGTGTGAGACGTGTGTCTGTGTGTCTGTGTGTGTCTATGTGTGACATGTGTGTAATGTGTGTGTGTGAGACGTGTGTCTGTGTGTGATGTGTGTGTGTGCGTCTGTGTGTGACGTATGTGTGTGTATGATATGTGTATGTGTGAGACGTGTGTGTGTGTGTGATATGTGTATGTGTGAGACGTGTGTGTGTGTCTGTGTAGATAGATAGACTTTTATTGATCCCAAAGATGGGAAATTACAGTGTGTGTGTGGTTTACAGGTTAATATGTAAACATAAAAATACACACATACACAACAGATACAAAAATATGCACGTCAGACAGTTATACATTATCTCCCAATGTTTATGGTTTTGTTATTTTTTCTTCGAGGCAATTAGACACGTATTGTGGGATTCTGGAAAAACTTCAGAATTGCATTTAGTGCCTATACCTCTGGGGTTTGAAAGGTTGAGGGTGTGGAGAAGTTGGTTATTTCTTTTCCCTGGAAAACCTGGCGATTAGCCTGTGACCAACTGTGGCTAGCTGCAGCGTGCTAGCTGCAGTGTGCTAGCTTTAGCGTGCTAGCTGCAGCGTGCTAGCTAGCATGCTAGCTGCGGCGTTCTAGCTGCAGCATGCTAGCTGTGTGCTAGCTGCAGTGTTCTAGCTGCAGCGTGCTAGCTGCAGTGTGCTAGCTTTAGCGTGCTAGCTGCAGCGTGCTAGCTAGCATGCTAGCTGCGGCGTTCTAGCTGCAGCATGCTAGCTGTGTGCTAGCTGCAGTGTTCTAGCTGCAGCGTGCTAGCTGCGGCGTGCTAGCTGCAGTGTGCTAGCTTTAGCGTGCTAGCTGCAGCGTGCTAGCTAGCATGCTAGCTGCGGCGTTCTAGCTGCAGCATTCTAGCTGTGTGCTAGCTGCAGTGTTCTAGCTGCAGCGTGCTAGCTACAGCGTGCTAGCTGTGTGCTAACTGCAGCATTCTAGCTGCAGCGTGCTAGCTGCTGCTAGCGTGCTAGCTGACAGAACGGGTACAACTCTAATCATATTCCTGTCATTTCTATTGGATTTATCTGTCTCATGGGCATTGTTTCAACACTTTTAAGTGGTGCATCCATAAATCTTTATCTTTTATCGGCTGGTATGAAGCTGTTTTCGGTGGGGCACTTTTATTGATCTTGCTACATCCGAGTGATTTTTTAATTTTAATTTTTATTCCTAGGTACGTGTAATATGGGCCTATGTGTGTATATGCGTGTATATGTGTTGGTTGTGTTATGTTGTCTTGCTACTGGATGCCTAAAATTTCCTTCTACCAGACTCTCTCTTTCTTTCTCTCTCTCTCTCTCTCTGCTATGAATGAATAAAGGCGGGATGCGTGTGCGGGATGCGCGTGCTCAGTGCTTGCAAATCACTTAAATGGCTGCAAAAATTAAAGCAATTTTAAAGCAATTATAGGGGTAAATTTATTATGTTGTCATGCAACGAAGCAGCAGATTCGGATTCTAGGTACCCCGTTTGCCTCGCGAGCTCCTTCACGGTCATCACGTCACCCCCCACCCCCCTCTCTCTCTCACTCTGCCCACTACTAGCTCTCACGCTCCTCCAGAGACCACTACGAGGCTCCAGGGGTAGAGTTACAGAAGGGGGAGGGGGTAGAGAGACATAGACAAAGAGAAAAGGAGAGAGAGAGAGAGTGAGCGAGATTGGGGGGTTGGTTGGTTGGTTGGGGGGGCGAAAGCGAGAGAGGTTCGCGTGCATGTGAGGTTGAAAGAGAGAGAGCGAGTGGTGGAGTGAGGCAGGGGGAGGTGGATCCCTCCCTATGTAGTGTAGCAGCCGTAAGCTAAAGCTAACTAGCCATGTTGCTGTCGCTGCTCCTCCCGCTGCTGGTGGTGTGTGTCTGCTAGCGGGCCGCCCTGGACTCCCTATCCGCCCTGAGGTGCATCATGCCCGGCTGGAAGAAAAACATCCCGGCCTGTCTCCAACCGGACCAGGAGGGAGGTAAGACCAGATACCGATACGCTCAGGCTTCTATCGGCCGGCGACCGTGTCCCCGGTTTGTGTGTGTGTGTGTGTGTGTTTTTGGTACATACCTGTGTGTGTGCATGTGCGTGTGTGTGTGTGTGTGTGTGTGTGTGAGCGCGTGAACTTAATTATGTGGAATCTGTGTGTGTGCAGCGTGGCTCGGCGCCGCCGGTAACGTTAGAGCTCGCGCAGACGGTGACTGCCTTGAAATTAGTGAAAGTTGGTAACTGATAGCCTACCGTGTGTGTGTGTGTGTGTGTGTGTGTGTGTGTGTGTGTGTGTGTGTGTGTGTGTGTGTGTGTGTGTGTGTGTGTGTGTTTATCTGACGCAACGGGTGAGGTTACAGTGACGTTAGGTGATTTCACGTTAAAGGCTACTTTAACGTGAAACACACTGCCCTTCAGTGTGTGTGTGTGTGTGTGTGTGTGTGTGTGTGTGTGTGTGTGTGTGTGTGCGTGCGTGTGTGTGTGTGTCTGTGTCTGTGTCTGTGTGTCTGTGTGTGTGTGTGTGGTAGCTGACTCAGTTCGACCACCTTCAAGGGGCTGCGGACGGTGTTTACTGGTGTTACGGTAAAATGTGTGACCCTCCAGTTTCGGGGACGCTGGAGAGTCAGCTGTCGGTAGTAATGAATGAACACTGATGGTTTGATTAAATATTGACAGGTGAGATGTTAATGGTCTACACGCAGACCTGGTTTCTTTACTGCTCTCACAACCATTAAAATTCACGACTTTAACTTTTTTTTTCTGGCAGCACATAGCAGCACCTGTTACCGTTTTTTTCATAACACCCCTCCATTGCGATAACACTACGATGTGGTGTAATGTAATGTGTTAATGAGTGTAGTTATATATATTTTCTGCTGTAGTACTTTTGTGTTTTGGTGAACTATAGAAATCAATCAGTATTGTTCTGTACTTAAGTACAATTTTTTGAGTTGTACTTGTACTCAGTCAATGTATTATTTGTCCCATGAAATTAAATAATATACTTAATAATATACAAAATGCAAAGATGAATTTATTAGTTGTCAACTATTTAATTAATCGCCAACTATTTTGATAATCCATTAATTGGTATTAGGAGGAAAAAAAGTCAAAAGGTGTGTCTGGATACTTTTTGTACACTTACATGAAGTACATTGTGTACACTAGTGCTGCTTAATACTTGCATACACACTTGGAAAATATACTATCCATGCTGTTTTGAGTGCGATCGGGTTTCTGAATGTCCTCTGATCCGTTTTCTGAATGTCCTGGTTTCTGAATGTCCTCTGATCCGGTTTCTGAATGTCCTCTGATCCGGTTTCTGAATGTCCTCTGATCCGGTTTCTGAATGTCCTCTGATCCGGTTTCTGAATGTCCTCTGATCCGGTTTCTGAATGTCCTCTGATTCGGTTTCTGAATGTCCTCTGATTTGGTTTCTGAATGTCCTCTGATTTGGTTTCTGAATGTCCTCTGATTCGGTTTCTGAATGTCCTCTGATCCGGTTTCTGAATGTCCTCTGATCCGGTTTCTGAATGTCCTCTGATCTGGTTTCTGAATGTCCTCTGATTCGGTTTCTGAATGTCCTCTGATCCGGTTTCTGAATCTCCTCTGATCCGGTTTCTGAATATCTGAATGTCCTCTGATCCGGTTTCTGAATGTCCTCTGATCCGGTTTCTGAATGTCCTCTGATTCGGTTTCTGAATGTCCTCTGATTCGGTTTCTGAATGTCCTCTGATCCGGTTTCTGAATGTCCTCTGATCCGGTTTCTGAGTATGGATTCTGCTAACGTTGGAATGTCCTCCATGAACACAATGTCCTCTGATTCGACCACTGATCCGGTTTCTGAATGTCCTCTAACTTACAAGGTCCTCTTACTTTCCCCCAAAAAACTCCTTTTCCAAACACCTCTGATGGCTTTGAATGTCCTCGATAAATCTACTGATTCGATTTCTGAATGTCCTTGATCCGTTTCTGAATGAGGCAAATTCCTCTGATCCTCGCCTCATTCGCCCCGCATCTGAACTTCGCGTTCATTCGGGTCTTTGCATTGACTTTGTATGGAATTGTGCTGCCGAATCTGCGTGGAACACGCCATGATATTTGAGGCTTTTGCATTGATGATCACATTTCCAGATCAATAAAGATGCTGTTTTCGACATAAAATTGTGATGGACATTTGTTTGACATTTATTGTATTGTAAAATAAATGTATTATTATTGACATTATAGCCAGATTAATGTATTAAATACTTAGCATTGTAATTAGAGCCCGACCGATATATCGGCAGGGCGATATTATCGGCCGATATTAGGCTTTTTTTTTTTTTTAAAAATATTCATTCATTAGTCATTTATAATGACAAAAAAATGATTCTGATAAATTAATATTTATAAAATAAAATAAAACGGACGGTCAACCATGTTATGAGTGATGGCGTTACATAGTCTGTCCACCAGAGGACAGGGCTACAACGTCCCTGTTAGTGATGGTGTTGCATTTTTTCCATCAAATATTCATTCATCAGTCCCTTTAGTGATTGCGCTGCATAATCTTTCCACTAGAGGACGCTCTACAACGTCCCTGTTAGTGGTGGCGTTGTATAGTCTGTCCACCAGAGGACGCTCGACAACGTCCCTGTTAGTGATGGTGTTGAAGGGGTCAGATACTTTTTTTTTTAATGTTATCTGTCAGCAGTTGGGGAGCCTAGCACGAAAAGTTTTAGTCCGATAGACTCCATAGTTACATGTCTGCGACCGGCACAAGATTCCCTACATTTTGACCAATTATGATCTATAAAGAGGAAAAACTGGAGGAGAGAGAGAAATTTGTTTGGGGGAAAAAATCACTGAATCGTACTCCAGCTGCATGGTTTTTTCATAGTTTCAATCGACAGTTGGTAGATCACAGCCAACAATTTAAGTCCGATAGACTCCATAGTTACATGTCTGCGACCGGAACAAGATTTCCTACATTTTGACCAATAATGAAGTCTGAAGACTGAAAACTCGAGGAGAAAGAGCAATTTGTTTGAGAAACTTCCAGAGATCTGTACCGCAGCCCCCCACTCTGTCCTCCACTCCAACTCTGAACATTCCGCCACATACACACACATTGGAAAATCTGAGACGGTCTGAAAACGGGACGAAACGTAAACTGGGATTTGGGAGAAACCGTGCTTGATATCTGAACGCCCATTCAGCCCAATAAACGCCAAAGTCTTGTCTTCGGTTTAAACTTTTAATCATGTTTCTTCGTTAAAGTATGGCGATACAGCACGGTCCCAAACAGGGGGCGTTTTGAGCGATGTTGAGCGATTTCCCGATCATTTCCCATTCAAGTCTATGGGACATTTTTTGCCGTATTTTTGCCGATTTCGGGAAAACCACGCGGCAAATCTCTTAGAAAAGTCATAGCCCGCCATTCCCGATCATTACCCACATTTCAATGTCATGTGTGTGCGCGTGTTGGCAACGCTTTGGGACTAGAAGCGTGACGAAAAACAGGCGGAATAATAATAATAAGAATGGGCAATAATAGTCATTGTGCCGATTGCACATCGGCACACTGAATAATGTATACTTTATTAATCCCACAAGGGGAAATTACAACTTACACTCTGTTGTTATTACACACACTACACACAGGCCTGACTTACACACACATGCTCAGGTCCTGTACATGCACTAATGGGGAGATGTGCTATACAGTGGGAAATGCAAAGTAATTATTTAAAAATCATACAATGTGATTTTCTGGATTTTTGTTTTAGATTCTGTCTCTCAGCTGAAGTGTACCAATGATCAACAATACAGACCTCTGCATGCTTTGGAAGTAGAAAAACCTGCAAAATCCGCAGTATATGTAATACTTGTTCTCCCCACTGTAGGCACCAAAAAAACCTGTTTTGTACAGCCAATTGTATTGTGTTTTTAGTGTTTTATGTTTCATGTGCACCAAACATTACAAAATCGTGATATCAATTCTAAGCTAAATAAATCATGATTTCTATTTTCCCCCCGAATCGTGCAGGCGTACTTTTACTTTTGGTACTTTAACCCTTGTGTCGTCTTCCCGTCAAAATAGCAAATCAACACTTTTGTTGACGCTTTTTCGTCAATGTTTTTAACTTTTTCTTACGTTTTTGTCCCTTTTTTCAATGTTAGTCCCTTTTTTTGACGTTTTCAACACTCCGTAACACTAACTTATTAACTTTAGTTTTACAGTTATTTTTGGAATTTATGGTCAATAAACCTCATTTATAGGAAATTATACCTAATGTTTGAGTTAGAAAAACAGAAATTAGGAATTATTTAGACTAAAATTAAAGGAATGGATGTTGATGATAATCACAGACTGGAATATGTCAACTTTTACTCAATACTATTTCAAAAACACTTCCATTTGTTTTACAATGCTATAAAATTGAATAAGACGCCCCAAAATTAATGAAAGTAGAGATTTGTACTTGGCAAAGAGCGTTGGGTGGAATCAATCATTGAAGAACATTGATATTGGGTACAGTGTGTGTGTGTGTGTGTGTGTGTGTGTGTGTGTGTGTGTGTGTGGTGTGTGGTGTGTGTGTGTGTGTGTGTGGTGGGGGGGGGGGGTACAGTGTGTGTGACCCAAACAGGCGGCAAGACATTGCCGTCATTATAAATGCTGATACCGATAAATCGGGAAATGCCGATATAATTTCAATCTCAAATGCACCTCGACTAAAAAGATGGTTGTTATAAAAAAGAAAAGAAAGAAAATGCACTCTGTAGTTTGGCTAATGCTAAGCTAATGTTCTTCTTCTATGGTGTTCTTGCTGCTCTGAGTTCGTACCCTAATGGTTGTATGCACCATGTATAATGTGATCTATAGACATCATAATACTACACTTTATATCAGAATACTTGTATCAGATTGTCCAGGTGTACTCAATGGCCTCTGAGTGTAATGTCACATTTAAAATATACAAAAATACAGTAACCCCCCCACACACACACACACACACACACACACACCCCCAAAAAATCATGTTTCTTAAGAGGATGGTGACGCACATGAGCATAGACTCAGGTTGTGTGTGTGTGTGTGTGTGTGTGTGTGTGTGTGTGTGTGTGTCACACAGCATGACATCATCCCACCGATTTAAGCTTTTTGACTTGAAAGCAGAGAAAATCGCTTACACACAGACACACACACACTCACACACACAGACACACACACACACAGACACACACACACACAGACACACACACACACACACTCACTCACTATCCTTTAAGAGGTGCTGATGTCAGAACTCTGCTCATCTTTGTCCTCAGGATTACTGAAGCAGACCTGACTCTGTGTGTGTGTGTGTGTGTGTGTGTGTGTGTGTGTGTGTGTGTGTGTGTGTGTGTGTGTGTGTGTGTGTGTGTGTGTGTGTGTGTGTGTGTGTGTGTGTGTGTGTGTGTGTATACATCCAGCTTAATGTATTATCCCTATCGTTTCTGACACATTTTACCCAGAGACTCTCTCTCTCCTTGTCTGCGTCTGTCTCTCTTTGTCACCATGACTCTGTGAAACAAACTGCTGACAGTGTGTGTGTGTGTGTGTGTGTGTGTATGTGTGTGCGTGTCATTGGTGACTTTATCCACTTAAGTGTATGTTTGTGTGTGTGTGTGTGTGTGTGAGACGCACTGTGTGTGTGTGTGTGTGTAAGACGCACTGTGTGTGTATGTGTGTGTGTGTGTGTGGTGAAACGCACTGTGTGTGTGTGTGTGTGCGTGTGTGTGTGTGTGTGAGACGCACTGTGTGTGTGTGTGTGTGTGAGACACACTGTGTGTGTGTGTATGAGGACCAGGTTTTACTATATTTGTGGGGACCAAAAACTGGAAATACAGTATACTTATGGGGTCCTGACAGCTTTGTGGGGACAAAATGCTGGTCCCCATAACGTTAAAGGGCTGTTTGAGGGTTAAGACCTGGTTTTAGGATCAGGGTTAGAATTAGGTTATGGTTAGGGTAAGGGTTAAGACCTGGTTTTAGGATCATTTAGATTTGGTTATGGTTAAGGTTAGGGTAAGGGGCTAGGGTTATGCATTTAGTTTGATGGTTAATAAAGATAAGGGGCTAGGGAATGCATTATGTCAATGACTGGTCCCCATAAAGTTAGTGAGACAAGACTGTGTGTGTGTGTGTGTGTGTGTGTGAGACACTCTGGTAGTTCTTTAATGTTCCTGTTACATACACACTCCGCTCTTCCTCCACGTTGAGGAAGAGGAACAGAAGTCTGGATCAACATTTTCAGGATAGACATCCCTCACCTCCCGCTCGCTTCAGGAAACCACTAAATCTACGTCACATCTACGTCTCCGAGCTCGGCCGGAGGCTGCACGGTAACGCTCAGCATCACCGGGAAAGAGCTCCTAAAAGACCTCACTGGTCTCCATGGAAACCAACCACGTCACATTGTCCATTACCTACACTGTCTGTGTGTTTTTCTTTGGATCTGTCAACAGGACACTCAAGTTCAGCTTTTACTGTCCTTCATCTGTTACACCCTGACACACACATAAACACACACACACACACACACACACACACACACACACACACACAGTGCATCTCACACACACACACACAGCCCTGGGCAGCGTCCAGGTGGACTGCCAAGCTGCTGGCATGACACACATACACTCATTTTCTACTTGGATAAGCCCAGCATGGACACACTACCACACACATGCACTTATTAGTACACACACATTTGTGACGCCACACACACACACACACACACACACACACACACACACACTGTGTCTCAGTGTGTCTGTAACAGTCTGACACTGAAAAACCTCTGATCAGTTTTATCCATTATTGTCAATACGAAGCTCACAGACATACATGAGTGTGTGTGTGTGTGTGTGTTGTTTGTGCCAGCTGCATCCGTCCGATAACTCCTGTCAGTAGAAGAGGGTGTATTGGAAACAACAATTTCAGCAGTGCATTGCCGTCTGTCCTTGGTGGACTCAAAGTCCCCTTTAAACCCCTTTTTCACACATGTGGAGTCAGAAACCGGCGAAGCAGCGGGACGCCAGTCAAGACTCGGCGGCACAAAGCGGGGGAGAAAGTTTCCACTGTATGCAAACGTCCTCTGATGTGAACAACAAATGGCAAATAGTTTTTTTTTTTTATTCCACTAGTAGTATAAATTCGTTAGTGTCTCCAGAGGGAGCTGATAAATGTCCTCAAGTGATGTCACTTGAGTCAGCGTTGGTCGGGGTTAAGGACTACAACTAAGCGTCGTTTCAGTTTTATTTTTAGTGTCAAATGATAATAAAAGTTATTAGGGGTGGGAGTCACGATACGATATCATCACAATACTGATATACTAAATAATCAGTGATTTTAGCGTGTATAGAGCAGCATATCTCCACCAGACTCCATGTAAATAATCAGTGATTTTAGCGTGTATAGAGCAGCATATCTCCACCAGACTCCATGTAAATAATCACTACTTTTAGCGTGTATAGAGCAGCATCTCTCCACCAGACTCCATGTAAATAATCACTACTTTTAGCATGTATAGAGCAGCATATCTCCACCAGACTCCATGTAAATAATCAGTGATTTTAGCGTGTATAGAGCAGCATATCTCCACCAGACTCCATGTAAATAATCAGTGATTTTAGCGTGTATAGAGCAGCATATCTCCACCAGACTCCATGTAAATAATCAGTGATTTTAGCGTGTATAGAGCAGCATATCTCCTCCAGACTCCATGTAAATAATCACTACTTTTAGCATGTATAGAGCAGCATATCTCCACCAGATTCCATGTAAATAATCAGTGATTTTAGCGTGTATAGAGCAGCATATCTCCACCAGACTCCATGTAAATAATCAGTGATTTTAGCGTGTATAGAGCAGCATATCTCCACCAGACTCCATGTAAATAATCAGTGATTTTAGCGTGTATAGAGCAGCTTATCTCCACCAGACTCCATGTAAATAATCACTACTTTTAGCATGTATAGAGCAGCATATCTCCACCAGACTCCATGTAAATAATCAGTGATTTTAGCGTGTATAGAGCAGCATATCTCCTCCAGACTCCATGTAAATAATCACTACTTTTAGCATGTATAGAGCAGCATATCTCCTCCAGACTCCATGTAAATAATCACTACTTTTAGCGTGTATAGAGCAGCATATCTCCACCAGACTCCATGTAAATAATCACTACTTTTAGCATGTATAGAGCAGCATATCTCCACCAGACTCCATGTAAATAATCACTACTTTTAGCGTGTATAGAGCAGCATATCTCCTCCAGACTCCATGTAAATAATCAGTGATTTTAGCGTGTATAGAGCAGCATATCTCCACCAGACTCCATGTAAATAATCAGTGATTTTAGCGTGTATAGAGCAGCATATCTCCACCAGACTCCATGTAAATAATCAGTGATTTTAGCATGGTAAAATACGGCTTTCTAAAAACATCTCTGAGCTCTGAGCAGCGCTGCTCGATCGGACAGAGTTTTCTTTCTTTCATTCCAGTATCGGGTCTGTCAGTCACAGTGAAAACCGGGGACAGGTCACCAAAACCGGGGACTGTCTGCTCACCCTAGTCTAAAATAACGTTACTCAAACTAAACAGCGGGAAAAGCAGCTACAGCTAAATTAAGACTTCACATTAATAATAAAGACAAGTATTGAGTGATTGTGTTTTAAATAAGTAAAGTAGAAAACAGCTGTTATATATTTAAATGGTTATATTAAGTTTTGAGGGTCTTTTACACGCTGTCTTAGCTAGCGGTTAGCCGAGTTAGCTGTTAGCTAAGCTAACGTTAGCTTTCCGGTGGAGGTGTCTGCTCTCAGGGAGGAGAGAGAGGAGATACAGGAGCAGCTGGTGACTATAAAGGAGGAGGCTCAGAGGAGATGGGGGGAGTTACAGGAGAAGGTGCAGAAGGAGAAGAAGGAGAAGGAGCGGCTACAGGAGACACTAAGGAAGACAGAAAATGAGACAAAATCTCTCAGAGAGGAGGTGAAAAAGCAACGAAGGAGGCGCAGGAGGAGCTGAGGAGGACCAACAGAGACAGGGATTGGTCTGCACTTAGAGAGGAGGTGCAGAGGAAGGAGGCCCAGGAGGTGGTGCAGAAGGAGAAGGAGCAGCTACAGGAGACATTAATAAATGAACTCATAAATGTAAAGCCATCACCAAAATAACTCAACGAGCCGCAGTTAGCTCGGCATGCGCTGCGTGCTCCGATGCTGGTGCAACGTGACTAAATGTCTGGAACAACCAAACCTCAGAACAATAGTTCCGCTATACAAAACCCACATAAACAGGTTAGCTCGCACACACACACACACACACACACACACACACTCAAAGCAAAAGAAATGCAGAGAAATACAAATATATTATGCTACATTCAAACATGGTTTACTTAAATAAAATTAAACTATTCTTTTATGGAATTTAAACTATGCAACTGCTGGTCTAGACCTCACTCTCTAATTTGCAGAGACCCAACAAAAGTGTTTTTTTGTGAAAATGTTGATAGGGACTGTTTTATTATTATTACTTTGCACCATGTGTGCAGTCTGTGGAGATGGTAGCTGCACAGTAAAGGCCTGAGTCTTGGAGCTAGAGGCAGACAAAGGGCAGCGTGGGTATTTTAATCCCTGTGAGCGAGGCCTCAGGATTAGGATTAGTGCAGTATGTGTGAGTTTATGGTGCTCGCCCATTTCCAGCTCCGTCCTCTCTTCTTCAGATTCCCGTCCCGTTGTCTGTATTCAGCTGTAACATTGATTTTCTTTTTCTAAGAGTAGTAGAGCCTGACCGAGGATTTTTAAGGCCAATACCGATACAAATATATGATTATTTAAAAATATGATATATCGGCCGATATGTATTTAAAAAAAAAAATCCAGAAACGCGTTACAAAACATAAACAGATTTCCCTAACATTAGTTATTGTAGTTATTTACGAGTTCTCAATAAAATAATATGATACTAATTTGATTTATTGTCAAAAAAGAACATAAAAATATATTAAAGTTCTGATAAATAAAATGTAGAAAAATACAAACTTAAGATATGAAACTTAAAGTCCTTTGAAAAAAACACAATAACAAAAAAAACGGACGTTGTAGAGCGTCCTCTGGTGGACACACTATGCAACGCCATCACTAACGGGGACGTTGTAGAGCGTCCTCTGGTGGACAGACTATGCAACGCCATCACTAACGGGGACGTTGTAGAGCGTCCTCTGGTGGACACACTATGCAACGCCATCACTAACGGGGACGTTGTAGAGCGTCCTCTGGTGGACAGACTATGCAACGCCATCACTAACAGGGACGTTGTAGAGCGTCCTCTGGTGGACAGACTATGCAACGCCATCACTAACAGGGACGTTGTAGAGCGTCCTCTGGTGGACAGACTATGCAACGCCATCACTCATAACATGGTTGACTGTCCGTTTTTATTTTTTAAATATTCATTTATCAGAATAATTTATTTGTCATTATGAGTGATTCTGATGGATTCTTTTAAAAATATTTTTAAATTATGAATGCCAATACCGATACATCGGGAAATGCCTAATATCAGCCGATTAATATCGGCCTGCCAATATATATGTGATATAGCCAAATGACATCACAAATGTCTCGAAGATTTAGAAATTTAAGGTGGTGAAGCCTGCGGAAACCCTGTCTCATTGTACCAGACTACAGCTGACGTTCAGGTTAGACCTAGCCTTCGGGGAATGAATGGAAGTTATGTGTTTGTGTGTGTGTGTGTGGGTGTGTGTGTGTGTGTGTGTGTCCATTAGGAATCAAGGTCAGTCACTCAGCAGTCCATTAAGACCATAAATTCACTTTTCTCTCGCTCGCTCTGTCTTTTGTCGAGTTTGTTTCTAGGTCTGTCTGTCTGTCTCACTCTCCCTCAGGCTTTATCAATCACTGTCTGTCTGCCTGTCAGTCTGCCTGTCCGTCTGCCTGCCCCAGTGCATTATGGGTAGTTCTCAGCAGGATTCTGGATCTCTAATGTGTCAAACATTTGTATTTTTCTTCTGAGTGATGTCTTGGTGAATGCTGTTATGTTGAGTGACCAGCAGGGGGAGTGAGAGGACAAACTGTGCGTGTGTGTGTGTGTGTGTGTGTGTGTGTGTGTGTGTGTGTGTGTGTGTGTGTGTTAGTATGTGTGTTAGTATGTGTGGTATGGATAATCAGATTATACACACACTCAAGCAAACACACACACACACACACACACACCCATACCAATGAAGTGTCCAATCGTGTTACAGAGCTGCAGAAGGCTGAGGGCGATATGCAAATCAGCCTACACTTGTCATTTTTAGCAGCAACACACTCTCTCTCTCTCTCTCTCTCTCTCTCTCTCTCTCTCTCTCTCTCTCTCTCTCTGTCAGTGAATGTGACTCGACCATCTGCCCGACTGTCAGCTCTGTCAGAGTGCAGCATCGTGGGGCGTTGAAGCCCTCCGGGATGCTTGACAGGTGAGAGGAGGTGGAGTCATGACTAAATTTGGTGACTCCGCCCTCGCTCGTCTATTTTTATCACACGGATTAAATTAGGGCTGCAACTAACAATAATTTTCACTTTGTGTGGTTGTTTGGTCTCTAAAATTTCAGAAAATGGTGAAAAATGGGGATCAGTGTTCCCAAAAAGCCCAAAACGACGTCCTCAAATGTCTCGTTTTGTCCACAACTCAAAGACATTCAGTCTCCTGTCACAGAGGAGAGAAGACACTAGAAGATATTCACATTGAACACGCTGGAATCAGAGAATTTCTACAAGATTAAATCATGATTTTCGCACTCAGGATATACTGTATACACAGCGGGGTTCGAATGTTTGGGCCCCCCAGGTAAAATGTGTGTTAATGTGCATAAAAAAGCCAAGAAAAGATGGAAAAATCTCCAAAAGGCATCGAATGACAGATTAGACATTTGTATAATATGTCACAGAAAGTTAGATTTTATTTCCATCATTTACACTTTCAAAATAAGAGAAAACAAAAAATGGCGTCTGCAAAAGTTTTGGGCCCCCTGCAGAGTTAATAATCTTAATATATGCAGAGTTATATGCATATATGCAGATTTTTTTTTGGGGCATTTTTGGCTTTTATTTTGATAGGACAGCTGAAGACATGAAATATAAATATTGTATTGATATCGAGATATGAGACTAGATATCTTAATATTTTAATATTATGGCATAAGTGTTGTCTTTTCCTGGTTTTAAAGGTTAAATTACAGTAAAGTGATGTCATTTTGTGAACTTACCAGACTTTTACTGTAACTGTTCTATTATTTACCTTTTACCTTAGTCCCTATATTCACATTACTGATGATTATTTATCAGAAATCTCATTGTGTGAATATTTTATGAAAGCACCGATAGTCAACACTACGATATCGTTGTGGTATCGATATCGAGGTATTTGGTCAAAAATATCATGATATTTGATTTTCTCCACATCCAGCCCTACATGCAGCCAAGGGCCGCAGGTCGGAGTCGAACCCCGGGCCCGCTGCGTTGAGGAGTAAACCTCTATACACGGGCGCCCCTCTACCAGCTGAGCCATCCGGACGCCTGTTATAATATTTTTTGGCAATTTTTGAACCCATTTAAATTCATCTTGATGGGTTCTTGCAAACGAGTCTGCAGCTATTTTCTAATTCTTAATAATAACTCTTCTCACATGTTGTCGTCTTTCTCTGTTTTATATCGTGGTGGTTGTTTGTTTCAGATTGTTTTTTTGGGGCATTTTTAGGCTTTTATTTATATCTGAGAGCTGAAGACATGAAAGAGGAGAAAGAGGAGGAATGACACGCAACAGTGATCACTCAGCTGTTAGAAACACACACAACACAAGGCAGCTGATTCTCACTCACTTCCCACAGCTGCAATTAGGTGGACTCTGGCTGTAAACTGGTTACACACACACACACACACACACACACACACACACACACACAAACGCACATACAAACACGCACATACACAAACACACGCACACACACACATATATGCACATACACACACATATATATGCACATACACACACATGCACATACACACACACTTACACACACACATGCACATACACACACATACTTACACACACACACACTTAAACGCACATACAAACACGCACACACACAAACACACGCACATATATGCACATACACACACACTTACACAAACACACACACACATATATGCAAATTACACGCACACATATATATGCACATACACACACACTTACACACACACACACACACATACACTTACACACATGCACATACACACACACACATACTTACACACACATACAAACACGCACATACACAAACACGCACGCGGGGACACACGCACATACACACACATGCACATACACACACACACACACATGCACATACACACATACTTACACACACACACATACACACACACACACACACACACGCACGCACACACACACACACACACACATATGCACATACACACACATGCACATACACACACACACATACGCACACACACACATGCACAAACACACACACAAACACATACTTACACACACATACAAACACGCACATAAACAAACACGCACGCGGGGATACACACGCACATACACACACATGCACATACACACACACACTTACACACACATGCACATACACACATACTTACACACACATACAAACACGCACACACACACGCACGCACACACACACACACACACATATATGCACATACACACACATGCACATACACACACACTTACACATACGCACACACACACATGCACAAACACACACACACAAACACATACTTACACACACATACAAACACGCACACACACACACACACACACACACATACCTAAAAGGTGAGATTAAACGTGTCCATGACATCAGACAGGAAACAGTAAATCCCTTTGACCTTTGACCTGACGGAGACATGGTGATTGACACCTGGTCCGCAGGGTGTACAGTGACGGTCATGTTTGGTGTGTGTGTGTGTGTCTGTGTGTGTTGACCTCTGACCCCTGTCAGCTCCCGTATCCCATGATGCCTCGCTGCCTGACAGATGGAAAGATGCTGATGGAAAATTGCCACACACACACACAAACACACATATATATATATATATATATATATATATATATATATATATATATATATATATATATATATATATCTATCCAAGTCCTGCCCTCACACCCGCATGACCAATCAAAAGTCAATCACAGTTGTCAATCATGACGTTTCAACTCGATTTTATAGCATCAAATAACCAATAATGACCAAACTTATCAGAAAAATGAACACTAGAAGAAAACATCAGCGTGAGGAGAGCTATCTAAAATGGGAGAAACCATCTTTGGGAAACATGTATTTGAAGTGTAGGCCTGCTTTGAATTTTTTAGTTTTGCCCATGTTTCTGTGAAATGAAGTTGTGGCAATTGACAGCAAGTCTTTAATGGTTCTTAGATTTATCTTCTCTGATTATGAGAATTATTGGTTTAATTAGACTGCAAATTGGCCGCTTGCCGAGAAGCAGAAGAATAGAAATATCGCTGTTTTAATGGACAAAGTTCACAGAGTAGGATACAAGATTTAGTCTGATTATAATCGCCTTTACAGAGTTCTCATTATAAGAATTAATAATTAATACGTTTCCTTAACAGAGTAGTCATTTTTGTAATATCTACAATCACAGACATCCTGTGGTTCGCCTGTTTGCTTTCAGACTAGAGCCCGACCGATCTGAATATTTGGTTATTTAAAAATCCGATATGCCGATATATATATATCTTTTTCTTTTTTTTTAAATCAGTGTTGCCAACAGGGACATTGTAGAGCGTCCTCTGGTGGACAGACTATGCAACTCCATCACTAACAGGGACGTTGTAGAGCGTCCTCTGGTGGACAGACTATGCAACGCCATCACTAACAGGGACGTTGTAGAGCGTCCTCTGGTGGACAGACTATGCAACTCCATCACTAACAGGGACGTTGTAGAGCGTCCTCTGGTGGACAGACTATGCAACGCCATCACTAACAGGGACGTTGTAGAGCGTCCTCTGGTGGACAGACTATGCAACGCCATCACTAACAGGGACGTTGTAGAGCGTCCTCTGGTGGACAGATTATGCAACGCCATCACTAACAGGGACATTGTAGAGCGTCCTCTGGTGGACAGACTATGCAACGCCATCACTAACAGGGACGTTGTAGAGCGTCCTCTGGTGGACAGACTATGCAATGCCATCACTCATAACATGGTTGACAGTCCATTTTTTATTTTTTAAATATTAATTTATCAGAATCCTTTATTTGTCATTATAAATGATTCTGATGAAATGGCTGATTTAAATCAGGCATTATAAATGCCGATACCAATGGGGACATCCCTAATATCGTCCAATAATATCGGCCCGCTGATATATCGCTCAGACTATATTTCAGACCACAACCAAACAGCTTCTACTCCGGACCAGATCAGACACAATACATGGACCAGACACACCAGATCCAAACAGGTTCTACTCTGGACCAGATCAGACACAATACATGGACCAGACACACCAGATCCAAACAGGTTCTACTCTGGACCAGATCAGACACAATACATGGACCAGAGACACCAGATCCAAACAGGTTCCACTCCGGACCAGATCAGACACAATACATGGACCAGAGACACCAGATCCAGACAGGTTTACTCCGGACCAGATTATCAGACACAATACATGGACCAGAGACACCAGATCCAGACAGGTTCTACTCCGGACCAGATCTGACACAATACATGGACCAGACACACCAGATCCAAACAGGTTCCACATCCTCAGATCAGACACAATACATGGACCAGAGACACCAGATCCAGACAGGTTCTACTCCGGACCAGATCAGACACAATACATGGACCAGAGACACCAGATCCAAACAGGTTCTACTCTGGACCAGATCAGACACAATACATGGACCAGAGACACCAGATCCAGACAGGTTCTACTCCGGACCAGATCAGACACAATACATGGACCAGAGACACCAGATCCAAACAGGTTCCACTCTGGACCAGATCAGACACAATACATGGACCAGACACACCAGATCCAAACAGGTTCTACTCTGGACCCGATCAGACACAATACATGGACCAGACACACCAGATCCAAACAGGTTTGATGTAAAAGCATCCTTAGAGTCGCTGATATTTTTTAAACTTGGCAAAGATTGTGTATTTTTTCTGTTCCAAAACACCAACAGATTGACTCTGTTTTTATCTTTCTGGTGTCTTTGATTATATTTGGGATGAAACATTGAGTGACCTGGTTCTTCGTCCTCCTGTGTGTATGATTATAATGTCCTGATCACAGTCTGCTCTCCACAGACGATCTGGTTCTTATTATCCCCGGCCAACATGCCGCATTTGGGACCTTCCTGGATGAGCTGCCATCCTCATAAGCCTCAGTTGGGCAGCCTGCATGACTGAGGAAGAAAGGGGGGAAGCACAGTATGCAATGTGAAAAGAGCCTAGATTATAGCAAGCAATCAACAAGCCCTTTAAATTAAACAACAAAGTTAGTCCATGACCTCCGCAGCAGACATCTAAGGCCGTGGTTACACTTTTCAATGTTTGTGATCAAATTCTCATACATGATGAGGCGATTGCTGACTCCCCACTTTTAATCATTTCAAGTCAATTAATTGGACGCGATTGTTAATCTTTTGGGTGGTGCACTTAGCCTTACGGTGGCCTGGAGATTATTGCATCACATGGGGCTGACTTGTAGCTCGTCTCTGCCTCATTAACAGATCCACACGGGGCCCAGATGGAGCCAGATTGCTGTGCCAGCCTATCTCTAGCCCATGTGGGTCGGGCATGGACGTGTTGATGGTCAGCAGTTAACTAGGCTCAGCTGGCTAGCGAAACGGTCTCTGCGTGTGCTGTCTGACGGCGGTTCCCCACCTATAGATCGCTTGCTTTGGTCTGAGTCAGTTGATGAGTTTCTTTGCATGCGGAGGAACCAAAGTGAACCAAAATGTGTGCTATGTCTTCTTAAAGCCTCATCTGCTCGTCTCCTTATAGCCTCTGATTGTCTCCTTATAGCCTCTGCTTGTCTCCTTATAGCCTCTGATTGTCTCCTTATAGCCTCTGCTTGTCTCCTTATAGCCTCATTTTCTTGTCTCCTTATAGCCTCTGATTGTCTCCTTATAGCCTCTGCTTGTCTCCTTATAGCCTCTGATTGTCTTCTTAAAGCCTCATCTGCTCGTCTCCTTATAGCCTCTGATTGTCTCCTTATAGCCTCTGCTTGTCTCCTTATAGCCTCTGCTTGTCTCCTTATAGCCTCATTTTCTTGTCTCCTTATAGCCTCTGCTTGTCTCTTTATAGCGTCATCTGCTTGTCTCCTTATAGCCTCATCTGCTTGTCTCCTTATAGCCTCATCTGCTTGTCTCCTTATAGCCTCATCTGCTTGTCTCCTTATAGCCTCATTTTCTTGTCTCCTTATAGCCTCATTTTCTTGTCTCCTTATAAGCCTCTGCTTGTCTCCTTAAAGCGTCATCTGCTTGTCTCCTTATAGCCTCATCTGCTTGTCTCCTTATAGCCTCATCTGCTTCCTTAAAGCGTCAGTCTCCTTATAGCCTCATCTGCTTGTCTCCTTATAGCCTCATCTGCTTGTCTCCTTATAGCCTCATCTGCTTGTCTCCTTATAGCCTCATCTGCTTGTCTCCTTATAGCCTCATCTGCTTGTCTCCTTATAGCCTCTGCTTGTCTCTTTATAGCCTCATCTGCTTGTCTCCTTATAGCCTCATCTGCTTGTCTCCTTATAGCCTCATCTGCTTGTCTCCTTATAGCCTCTGATTGTCTCCTTATAGCCTCATCTGCTTGTCTCCTTATAGCCTCATCTGCTTGTCTCCTTATAGCCTCTGCTTGTCTCCTTATAGCCTCATCTGCTTGTCTCCTTATAGCCTCATCTGCTTGTCTCCTTATAGCCTCATCTGCTTGTCTCCTTATAGCCTCATTTTCTTGTCTCCTTATAGCCTCATCTGCTTGTCTCCTTATAGCCTCATCTGCTCGTCTCCTTATAGCCTCATTTTCTTGTCTCCTTATAGCCTCATTTTCTTGTCTCCTTATAGCCTCATCTGCTTGTCTCCTTATAGCCTCATCTGCTCGTCTCCTTATAGCCTCATTTTCTTGTCTCCTTATAGCGTCATCTGCTTGTCTCCTTATAGCCTCATTTTCTTGTCTCCTCATAGCTTCTGCTTGTCTCCTTAAAGCCTCATCGGCGTGTCTCCTTAGAGCCTCATATGCTTGTCTCCTTATAGCCTCATTTTCTTGTCTCCTTATAGCCTTTGCTTGTCTCCTTAAAGCCTTATCTGCTTGTCTCCTCTGCTAGTATCCTCTTTCACCTTTCTTTCATCATCTTCTCCTCCTTTTTCTCCTTTCCTAGTTTCCTGTACTCTTCTTCCTCTTTATTTTCCTTACTTTCCTCCATTTCCTTCTCTTCTCTCCTCTTTTTTCTCTTTTCTTCACATTTACTTTTTTCATCCTCTCCTTGTTCCCTCTGCTCTCCTCTTTCTTTTCCTCCCTCTTCTCTTCCTCCTCTTGTCCTTGTTTCCTCTCCTAGTTTCCTAGTTTGTCTCTTCTTCCTCTTTATTTTCCTCCCTCTTCTTCTCTTCTCCTAGTTTCCTTTCCTCACATTTCCTTTCATCATCCTCTCCTAGTTCCTTCTCCTCTCCCTTTCTTCTCTTTTCCTAGCCTCCTCTCCCTTCATCATCCTCTCCTTGTTCCTTCTGCTCTACCTCCTCTTTCTTTTCCTCCTTCTCCTCTTCCTCCTCTTCTCCTTGTTTCCTCTCCTCATCCAGTGTTCAATTACAGACCACTCTGGAATTCTCTCACACACACACACACACACACACACACACACACACGCCCCTCCCCCTCACTGGAATGAAGTATGTGTGAAGAGGAGGAGGTGGAGGAAGGTATGAACGGAAACTGAAAATAAGGATAGAGAGAGGAAGGTAATAATGAAGGAAGGAAGGAAAAAAGGAAGCAAAAAAGGAAGCATTGAAACAAAGGAAGGAAGGAAGGAAAGATAACAGACGAGAGGATGCAACAGAGGATGGAAGCAGCTAATGAAGGAAGGGCTCTCGCCTCCTCTCCCTGCTGACTCTTCAAGTGCACATTTACAGTGTGCACACACACATTCACACACAATGGAGTGCTGAGATGGAGGAGTGGTGTTTTAGAATGTGTGTGTGTGTGTGTGAGCTGCAAGCCCTGTGATTGGCCGAGCCCGGCTAGATGCACCAACAGCCGAAAGAAGGCAGGAACAGAGGAGGAGAGGGAGACTGCAGATAGAGCAGAGAATACAAAGAGCATGTGAGTGACTGAGTGTGTGTGTGTGTGTGCTCTACAAGCTAGCTACTGTGTTTTTGCGTGCATGTGTGTGTGTGTGTGAGTGTGACATACAGAGGTGTGTGTATGTGTGCAGAAGCGAGGAGGAAACCTGATCTCCCCCTCACTCATTCACTCACTCTCTCTCTCTCTCTCTGTGGAATACTGCTTTCCGTTAGCTCCCGTCGTTATTGCTGTGAGCTTATAGCCTAGCCTGGCCCAGGTTGGCCCAGGTTGGCCCAGTTTGAACCTGCTGCTGGTGTTAGTGGTGATGGAGCGGTTCCTGGCCCTGCTGCGCCTGCTGGGCAGGAGGAGGCGAGGGAGGAGGTACCGGGCGGATGACGATTACCAGGAAGGCTACGAAGACGTTTACTACTACACCAGCAAGTACAACACACACCTACTGAGTGAGTGAGTCCCAGAGAGAGAGAGAGAGAGAGAGAGAGAGAGAGAGAGGCTTTGTTCTATTGTGTTGCTGTGAGAGAGTGAGCGAGGAGCTAATCGACAGATTATGAAGTAGCCCTGTGTGTTTGTGTGTGTGTCTGTCTGTGTGTGTGTGTGTGTGTGTTTGTGTGTGTGTGTGTGTGTGTGTGTGTGTGTGTGTAAGTAATGTCTTGTATTATAGATGAAGGTTGGTAGTGAAGCGCTGCTCGGTTACAGACACACACACACACACACACACGCACACACACTCAGGTATCCAGGTGACAGGGCGGCCAGGTGGTGAGTGGGTAATAACAAGGGAGGAAGTGTTGACTGTGGAAAGGAATGTGGACAATGTGGGAAAGAGACACATACACACACACACACACACACACACACACACACCACACACACACACACACACACACACACACACACACACACACACACACACACACACCACAAGCACATCACAAACCAAATTTCACAGCTTTTTTGGTAACATATAGACATTTAATTCTTATTTTGTTGAAGTTTTCTAACTCAAGTTTAACTTGCTGTGTTGTTTCTGGTCTGATTGTTGTTTTCTGGTTCAGGCATTTGTCCAATTTATTCCTTCAGTTCTGTCACAGTTTTATGGTTTTTGATTATTCTGCTTCCAGTCATTCGCTCTAGTGTTTGTTCCAGGTTCTGGCGTAGGGGTTGAGGCTTCATTTCTTACTCAAAATGTGTACTGAAGTACCGAACGTAGGCAGCAAAGTGGGATTGTTATGTGCACTGCATTTATTAGTCAGTAGTCAGCAGAACATTTCACACGGAGAGGCTAAAAATATTCCTCACAAGTTTGTATCTTTTAAAACAAGTGCAACTCCATAAATAGGACCTTTTAAACATTACATTAGAGCTTCAATGCTTAGTCGACTTGTCGACAAAAGAAAATAATCGGCAACTATTTTGATTATCAATTAATTTTTCATGCAAAAACGACAGACAATGCTGTTTTCAGCCTCTTAAATATGGAGTTTTCTGCTCTTTTCCGTTTTAAATCAAATTAAACTATATCTTTGGGTTTTGGACTGACAAAAACACGACATTTAAAGACATCCCCTTGGAGTTTAAGCAACTGGGATATACATCTTTTACTATTTTCTGTGTCATTTGACTTCTGTGTCCGTCACTTGATGGCGGAAGAGATGTCTGTAAATCAGTGAATACATATTTTTTAAGTGCCGCAACCCTTTGCGAAATGACTCGTTTTACATTCAGAATTTGATTGATTTGATCCGATAACATTTGGAAAGTGTAGAATAAAGCACGATTAAATCAATTAATCCCCCGTCAAGTTAGCGGAGCGCTAAGCCGGAAGTGGCCTGTGGTTCGCGGTTCATGTGCCACTCAGCAACTCTCATAAGAAAGAACAGGCCCCGGTCTCGATTGCTTTATCCAGTTCTTATTATACATTTGTGATGCAATCAGACTGAAAAACGTTGCAATTTGGCTGCCAAATGTAGCCCAAATGAATTTAATTTCTCCAGTGAGCTCTGCAAAGCTCAGTCCTTAACTTCAGTCTGCTATTAGCCACACCAGGCTTAAAGCTCTGAGATTAGATGCTTCTGGCTCAGTGGGAGTCGTGGTCCCTCCTCAACATGTCACGTCTTGCACCTTTTGACTTGTTTGTACTGATCGTGGTCTCCTGCCTTTTAGACTGGGCCACTAAATTTGGCCAGTCTACCTCACAGTCCAATCACAGTATCAGTGGTTTTTAATGTTTATATTTTACAGAGTCTAATGTTTAAGACATTACAGATGCCTCATTTAACACATACTCCCTACACACATAAATAATCAATGTGCAAAGTGCATAATCAATCATTAGTTCCTAAATGGAAAGAAAAACCTACATTCTTTTAATAAAAGAGTAGAATTTGAAAATATGTCCTTTGCAACTAAGTCTGCAATTAACTAAGCCTGCAACTAACCTAGTCTGCAGTTAACTTAATTGTAGACTTATTTGCAGACTCAGTTAGTTGCAGACTCAGTTAGTTGCAGACATAGTTAGTTGCAGACTTAGTTGCAGACTTAGTTGCAGACTCAGTTGCAGACTCAGTTGCAGACTTAGTTGCAGATCTAGTTAGTTGCAGACCTAGTTAGTTGCAGACTTAGTTAGTTGCAGACTTAGTTAGTTGCAGACTTAGTTAGTTGCAGACCTAGTTAGTTGCAGACCTAGTTAATTGCAGACTCAGTTTGTTGCAGACTTAGTTAGTTGCAGACTTAGTTGCATACTCAGTTGCAGACTTAGTTGCAGACCTAGTTAGTTGCAGACCTAGTTAGTTGCAGACACAGTTTGTTACAGACTTAGTTGCAGACTTAGTTAGTTGCAGACTCAGTTTGTTGCAGACTTAGTTTGTTGCAGACTTAGTTAGTTGCAGACTTAGTTAGTTGCAGACCTAGTTAGTTGCAGACCTAGTTAATTGCAGACTCAGTTTGTTGCAGACTTAGTTAGTTGCAGACTTAGTTGCAGACTCAGTTGCAGACTTAGTTGCAGACCTAGTTAGTTGCAGACACAGTTTGTTACAGACTTAGTTGCAGACTTAGTTAGTTGCAGACCTAGTTAGTTGCAGACTCAGTTTTTTGCAGACTTAGTTAGTTACAGACTTAGTTGCAGACTCAGTTAGTTGCAGACTCAGTTTGTTGCAGACTTAGTTAGTTGCAGACTTAGTTAGTTACAGACTTAGTTGCAAACCTAGTTAGTTGCAGACTCAGTTTGTTGCAGACTTAGTTAGTTACAGACTTAGTTGCAGACTTAGTTAGTTGCAGACCTAGTTAGTTGCAGACCTAGTTAGTTGCAGACCTAGTTAGTTGCAGACCTAGTATGTTGCAGACTCAGTTAGTTACAGACTTAGTTAGTTGCAGAGTAAATTTAAGTAACTATAGCCTGAAAGTATGAATTTGTATGTTTTCTGTACATTCCTCTCATCTCAATATTTACATATCTGTATTATCTGCAAAAAGTTACTCAGATGTCTCCTGAAATATATTTCCGTTTCTGTGGGTGAACTCTGGTTCACAGCTCACACACATCCACACGTCTCCCTTCAGAGAGAAATCTGCAGCAGGACTGGAACTAAACTGTTTACAGTGATGAAAGTGTTTGCTAGCGCTGCGAGCAGATGATAAAGGATTCACTTTGGTGTCCGACCTCGTTGTCTCAGATGTTCTTGAATCAACAAAACGGCAGTTCACTCGATGCTTGGGCACAAATGTGCCTATTTTGCTGCTGAAGAGCTCACAAACACCGTCAATCCAACAGCTCTGTGCATCTCTGTGGAAGCAGATTTGTGTACATTTCACACTTTATCTTTGAAACAGCTAATAACTGACACTGAACTTTATTATTTCTATGTGAAAATTTACTGTGACGTGTCTTTCTTTGTCTCTGCGAGGCAGAACTGCCAAGAGACATTTCTTGCAGCCACCGACTAGCAGTGAGTCGGTGTGTGTGAGTGTTTAGCACAGCGTGTAATTCTATATGAAGGCAATTTAAGGCCGGTTGACTGGCTAACCCAGAGCCACTCTCTCTCATCAGACCTTCCTCCGTGTGATTTTAGTCCTATTTCTCTTTTTAGCCAGGCATTGGTTTAGCCTGGTTCGGCCTGTGTAACCTCAAGCATCTTAAGTTAAGGTTTGTCTTAAAACTAATTTGTCTTAAAACATCTTCGAATTGCTTTTTTCTCCAACCAACAGTCCAAAACTTAAATATATTCAGTTTAGAAAGACTTAAAAATGGAGAAAACAGCAAATCCCTATATTCAAGATGATGAAACATTTAAGTGATTATGAAAATAGTTACCAATTATTGTTTTTGCCACTCAATTAACT
Organism: Etheostoma perlongum; assembly: GCA_026937815.1. Lineage (NCBI taxonomy): Eukaryota > Metazoa > Chordata > Actinopteri > Perciformes > Percidae > Etheostoma > Etheostoma perlongum. The sequence continues at coordinate 7,428,114 of CM049393.1, read as the reverse complement.
GCCTAAAAGAGTTCTCCACCGATTTAACATATCCCTCGTCTTACATTGTCAGACTCGTGATGAGCACAAAATCGAAGCAGCAGAAGTCGAGATATCCTCTTTTTGTTTCACACTATTCTCACTGTAGTTGTTCTTCTTCCTGTGCTACGAGGGATTTTTAGCAACATCTCATGTGCACTTACTTTCAGTTTGACGTCTGAATTAAAGCCTAAATTAGTTGTAACTGCTGTTGGTATTTAGCTCTAATTCCACACTTGCTTCAATGGTTCCAAATGTTATTGAGCTTGAAGTCCCAGTTGCACTGAAGTTATTTTAGTTTTCATTTGGGAGGCAGCACAGTGGTTAGCTGTGTCTCCTCACAGCAGGAGGGTGCTGGGTCTGTGTTCATTGACAGGTGGAATGGATGGATGGATGGATGGATGGATGGATGGATAGAGGAGAATGGGTGTTAAGATGGTCTACATGCAGGGTACGATATGCTGGGGGAAGGGGGGGGGATGCGTGGGATTTTCCACTTTCTGGTTCAGCCTCTACTGAACTATTTTTATCCCAGGTAGGGACAAAATGTATCCCCATAAGGGGGCATAAGTCCACATACACCTATGTTAAAATACAGGGGCATAAGTATACACCCCCTATGTTAAAATACAGGGGCATAAGTATCCACCCCCCTATGTTAAAATACAGGGGGCATAAGTATCCACCCCCCTATGTTAAAATACAGGGGGCATAAGTATACACCCCCTATGTTAAAATACAAGGGCATAAGTATACACCCCCTATGTTAAAATACAGGGGCATAAGTATCCACCCCCCTATGTTAAAATACAAGGGCATAAGTATACACCCCCTATGTTAAAATACAGGGGCATAAGTATACACCCCTATGTTAAAATACAAGGGCATAAGTATACACCCCCTATGTTAAAATACAGGGGCATAAGTATACACCCCCTATGTTAAAATACAGGGGGCATAAGTATACACCCCCTATGTTAAAATACAAGGGCATAAGTATACACCCCCTATGTTAAAATACAGGGGGCATAAGTATACACCCCTATGTTAAAATACAAGGGCATAAGTATACACCCCCTATGTTAAAATACAGGGGCATAAGTATACACCCCTATGTTAAAATACAAGGGCATAAGTATACACCCCCTATGTTAAAATACAGGGGCATAAGTATACACCCCCTATGTTAAAATACAAGGGCATAAGTATACACCCCCTATGTTAAAATACAGGGGCATAAGTATACACCCCTATGTTAAAATACAGGGGCATAAGTATACACCCCTATGTTAAAATACAGGGGGGCATAAGTATACACCCCCTATGTTAAAATACAGGGGGCATAAGTATACACCCCCCTATGTTAAAATACAGGGGGCATAAGTATACACCCCCTATGTTAAAATACAGGGGGCATAAGTATACACCCCCCCCCATGTTATTATATATACATAATAAATATATATATTTATTATGGATCATTAAGAAGTCATGAAAGAGTTGTGAAATGTTGAAATGTGTGGGAACCCTGTATGTTTGACCGCAGTGACAGTTACAAAGCTACAGGTGTCACTCTGAAGCCCGTGGCCCCGCCTCCATCCGTGATGTCACCTGTGTGTCACCTGTAGGCCTCCATCCCTCCTCCTTCTTTAACCAGACAGCTGCCCTTGTTTCTGCCTGCCATCTTCTCTCTGCACGCCTGTCGATCTCATTACTGGATGAAACATTAGGATGCATACATTTGCACATGAATGAGGTGATGCCATGTTGACTCTTCTGCAGAGTTCAGCCGTGTGTTGTGTGAAGCTTGTTGACATAGAAAAAAATTGGCTAATTAAGACTTTAAATAAGGACTTAATTAGCATAACTGGTCCTGTGTTAAACATGATGGAGCTTAACGAGCGAGCTGAAGGGAGGGTCGGCTGGCTGGTTTTAGCATTTTAAGTTCGTCATTAGGTTTTCGGGTCATCCGTCCCGATATCTCAGGAACGCCTCGAGGGGATTTCATCAAATTCGAAACAGCGTCCACTTAGAATGTGGTTTGGGCTGGTTCTGGTTTCTCTGGCTCTGCAAGGTTTGGGCTGGTTCTGGTTTTTGTGGTTCGATGTAGTTTGGGCTGGTTCTGCGTGGTTTGGGCTGGTTCTGGTTTCTCTAACTCTGCAAGGTTTGGGCTGGTTCTGGCTTCTCTGTCTCTACGTGGTTTGGGCTGGTTCTGGTTTCTCTAACTCTGCAAGGTTTGGGCTGGTTCTGGTTTCTCTAACTCTGCAAGGTTTGGGCTGGTTCTGGTTTCTCTAACTCTGCAAGGTTTGGGCTGGTTCTGGTTTCTCTGTCTCTACGTGGTTTGGGCTGGTTCTGGTTTCTCTAACTCTGCAAGGTTTGGGCTGGTTCTGGTTTCTCTAACTCTGCAAGGTTTGGGCTGGTTCTGGTTTCTCTAACTCTGCAAGGTTTGGGCTGGTTCTGGTTTCTCTAACTCTGCAAGGTTTGGGCTGGTTCTGGTTTCTCTGTCTCTACGTGGTTTGGGCTGGTTCTGGTTTCTCTAACTCTGCAAGGTTTGGGCTGGTTCTGGCTTCTCTGTCTCTACGTGGTTTGGGCTGGTTCTGGTTTCTCTAACTCTGCAAGGTTTGGGCTGGTTCTGGTTTCTCTAACTCTGCAAGGTTTGGGCTGGTTCTGGTTTCTCTAACTCTGCAAGGTTTGGGCTGGTTCTGGTTTCTCTGTCTCTACGTGGTTTGGGCTGGTTCTGGTTTCTCTAACTCTGCAAGGTTTGGGCTGGTTCTGGTTTCTCTAACTCTGCAAGGTTTGGGCTGGTTCTGGTTTCTCTGTCTCTATGTGGTTTGGGCTGGTTCTGGTTTCTCTAACTCTGCAAGGTTTGGGCTGGTTCTGGTTTCTCTGTCTCTACGTGGTTTGGGCTGGTTCTGGTTTCTCTAACTCTGCAAGGTTTGGGCTGGTTCTGGCTTCTCTGTCTCTACGTGGTTTGGGCTGGTTCTGGTTTCTCTAACTCTGCAAGGTTTGGGCTGGTTCTGGTTTCTCTAACTCTGCAAGGTTTGGGCTGGTTCTGGTTTCTCTAACTCTGCAAGGTTTGGGCTGGTTCTGGTTTCTCTGTCTCTACGTGGTTTGGGCTGGTTCTGGTTTCTCTAACTCTGCAAGGTTTGGGCTGGTTCTGGTTTCTCTAACTCTGCAAGGTTTGGGCTGGTTCTGGTTTCTCTGTCTCTATGTGGTTTGGGCTGGTTCTGGTTTCTCTAACTCTGCAAGGTTTGGGCTGGTTCTGGTTTCTCTGACTCTGCATGGTTTGCGCTGATTCTGGTTTCTCTGGTTTGGGCTGGTTCTGGTTTCTCTGGTTTGGGCTGGTTCTGGTTTCTCTGGGTCCACGTGGGTTGGGCAGTTTTATTTAGATTTTCTCCCTGTATAATTGTCACACTTACCCTTTAAAGGGTAACTACCGTTTTATTCAACCTGGTTCCTATGTTCCTGTGTTTTTGTGTATAAGAAGCTGAGTTTCCCTCCACCTGTCAATCAAATTATCTGAAGTTTGGCAAAAAAAAACTCATGTGAACAAATCCGGTGAAGGTGAGTTTCCATCCAACGGCTTCAAAGCCGAGAAGAACCTGTTGTGATGACGTGGCATGGTGTTTTGCGATCAAATTTGGTATATCGGATTGATTTGAGACATTTTAAGGAGTTTCCTTTCCCTGAATCACATTCAACATTCAACAAACATTCTGGTCAAATTGAGCAAGTAAAGAAAAATATGTTAAAAGCAACAACAACAACAACAACAACGTGTTCTTGGCTGCTGTCGTCAACAAGACACCTGTTTTTTCTCCATGTGTGAATGTGTGTTAGACACTTCAGTCACACTTTTCACACTTTTTGCATTAGCTGGGAGTCGTGCTAGTGTTCTTCTTCTTCTCTGGAACGCACACAACCACAGAGGGGAAAAAGTAAAAGTAGAGCAGAAATCTGCACCTTAATTAATCTGTAGGCGTCTCGGGATTCAAAGCGCTTTGCCCTCGTTATTTGGATATGATGTTTAATTAGTTCTCCTTAATTAAAGAACTCTTAAAAACAAATGTGGTGCTAATTGCTCCTAAATCCACAGTTCAACCCGTGTGATGTAGAAAACCTTAAAGTGCTGCAGAAACGGACACGAACGGGCAATCATTGTTGGAGCTTGTCATTATTTTGTTATATATAATATTTAATATTTGATTTTATTTATCAGCACTCACTGGATCGGTTCGCAGCCGAGTGTGAAGCGGCTGGGATGAGGATCAGCACCTCTAGATCTGAGGCCATGCTTCTCAGCAGGAAACCGATGGAGTGCTTTCTTCAGGTGGGGAGTGAGTCTTTACCCCAAGTGAAGGAGGTTAGATACCTTGGGGTCTTGTTTGCGAGTGAGGGGACCATGGAGCGTGAGATTGGTCGGAGAATCGGAGCAGCTGGTGCGGTATTACATTCTGTTTATCGCACCGTTGTGACGAAAAGAGAGCTGAGCCAGAAGGCAAAGCTCTCGATCTACCGGGCAGTGTTCGTTCCTACCCTCACCTATGGTCATGAAGGCTGGGTCATGACCCAAAGAACCAGGTCCAGGGTACAAGCGGCCGAAATGGGTTTCCTCAGGAGGGTGGCTGGCGTCTCCCTTAGAGATAGGGTGAGAAGCTCAGTCCTCCGAGAGGAGCTCGGAGTAGAGCCGCTGCTCCTTCACATCGGAAGGAGCCAGTTGAGGTGGTTCGGGCATCTGGTGTGGATGCCTCCTGGGGGGGTCCCTAGGGAGGTGGTCCAGGCACGTCCAGCTGGGAGGAGGCCTCGGGGAAGACCCAGGATTAGGTGGAGGGACGTCCAGCTGGGAAGAGGCCTCGGGGAAGACTCAGGACTAGGTGGAGGGACGTCCAGCTGGGAGGAGGCCTCGGGGAAGACCCAGGATTAGGTGGAGGGACGTCCAGCTGGGAAGAGGCCTCGGGGAAGACCCAGGACTAGGTGGAGGGACGTCCAGCTGGGAGGAGGCCTGGGGGAAGACCCAGGAATAGGTGGAGGGACGTCCAGCTGGGAGGAGGCCTTGGGGAAGACCCAGGAATAGGTGGAGGGACGTCCAGCTGGGAAGAGGCCTTAGGGAAGACCCAGGACTAGGTGGAGGGACGTCCAGCTGGGAGGAGGCCTCTGGGAAGACCCAGGACTAGGTGGAGGGACGTCCAGCTGGGAAGAGGCCTTAGGGAAGACCCAGGACTAGGTGGAGAGATTATATCTCCAACCTGGCCTGGGAACGCCTCGGGATCCGCCAGTCGGAGCTGGTTGATGCGGCTCGGGAAAGGGAAGTTTGGGGTCCCCTACTGGAGCTGCTGCCTCCGAGACCCGATACCGGATAAGCGGATGAGGATGGATGGATGGATGATTTATTTAATTTCAGTTTTGCTTGAATTATACAGCTACATACATTTGTGTATCATTAGTATTTTATTTGGGTTATTTTTAGTGCTTTTGTTTTGAAGGTACCAGGCAGCCTTAGACACCAGGTGTAGTCTACATATAGACCTGGGAGGTAGACACCTTGCGGGGGCTAGAGACGCCATTGGTCCTTCTTGTGAATAGTGAGTGTCGGTACACGATCTGTCCTGCACATGTGCAATATGTTTGCGCATGCGCAGATGATAATCATGATGTACGAGGATTTACGGCACTGCACCATCCGTTCCACAGTAGTGGTCTGCTGTTAGCCTCCACCGGAAAGCTAACGACGCTAGTTTAGCTAACAGCTAATTCGGCTAACCTCTAGCTGAGACAGCAAAGACCCTCAAATACAAAATATATAGCCTTATATTATATAACGTAATATATAATAGTGGTTACATCAGTTCTACTTTACTTGTGCTCAATTAAAACACAATCACTTAATACTTGTCTTTATTATTACTGTAAAGTCTTAATTTAGCTGTAGCTGTTTAGTTTGAGTAACGTTATTGTAGACTGAATCAAAGCTAGCGGTTAGCCGGGAAGCTAATGGCGGTGGAGGCTAACCATCCTGTTAATACATCCATGAGGCTAGCGGCTAACGGCTAACCGCTACTATGACAGATCGTGTACTGGTGTATTAGCTTAGAGAACGGTTAGCCTCCACCGGGAAGCTGGCGCTAGTTTAGCTAACAGCTATTTTGGCTAACAGGCTGACAGCTTGATTCAGCCTAAAATAACATTTCTCAAACTAAGCAGCTACAAAGACAAGTATTGCGTTATTGTATTTTAAATGAGCACATGTAAAGTAGAACTGATGTAACAGCTGTTATATATTTAAACAGTTATTTTAAGTTTTGAGGGTCTTTTACACGCTGTCTCAGCTAGCGGTTAGCCGAATTAGATGTTAGCTAAGCTAGACAGTGTGTATGCCGAGAAATTGGATTAATAAACCTCCCAGAATGCATCTCTGCCTGGACACCTTGCAGACCACGGTGGTTCTGGTTTCTTCCACAGACCACGGTGGTTCTGGTGTCCTCCCCAGACCATGGTGGTTCTGGTGTCCTCCACAGACCACGGTGGTTCTGGTTTCCTCCATAGACCACGGTAATTCTGGTTTCCTCCCCAGACCACGGTGGTTCTGGTTTCCTCCCCAGACCACGGTGGTTCTGGTTTCCTCCCCAGACCACGGTGGTTCTGGTTTCCTCCCCAGACCACGGTGGTTCTGGTTTACTCCACAGACCACGGTGGTTCTGGTTTCCCATCCATGTCCGAAGCTAACATTAACAGCTCTCTATGGTTAACAGCTAACCGGTGTTTTCAAGATGGCGGCCAGAAGTTTTTTGTTGTCCAACGTCATGATAACCCCCCCCCCCCCCAGCACCTGACGGAACCGGTTCTTATCTCTAGACCAGCAGTACGTTGGTGCTGAGTTGGAACCAGTGTTTCTTGGCCCAGAGCCAGGTTTATTGTGTGGAAAAGCAAAGAACCGGTTCGATGTCTGGCCCCGACTCCGAACCAGAACCAGAACTGGCTTGGTGAAGAAGACCTATCACAGAGCAGATGAGTCAGAGCTGGAGATGATGATCTGTGTGTTCTCGGGTTAGTGATAACAGAGCTGTCGGCTCCTCACACACACATAAACTCACAGTTTGACTGTGACTTTTGGCACTAATTAAAGGTTTACACGTACTCTTCCTTCTCTGGAATACTGTTATTATCACCGTCAGTGTGTGTGTGTGTGCGTGTGTGTCTGTGTGTGTGTGTTTACTTACATAAGGAGATGTCATGCTACTCAAACCCGCGGGTTTAACTTGTGGGTGTACTGTGATTTGGTTATTTTGAAATGCTTGAGGCTGTGATGATAACCTGTAGTGTGTGTGTGTGTGTGTGTGTGTGTGTGTGTGTGTGGGTGTGTGTGTGTGTGTGGGTGTATGTGTGTACACACTTCTTTCAACTCTCAAAATCGCTCTTTGTACGGTGCAGGGTCGCTCTCTTCCCCTCAATTATTCATCAGCTTGTTTCCATGGTGACGGCTGCAGTCGTGTGTGTGTGTGTGTGTGTGTGCGTGCGTGTGTGTGTATGCGTGCGCACGTGTGTGTGTTTTAGGCGGCTGGTTGATTTACCAGCAGTATGATGGGCTACATCAGCTCATTATACTGTGTTATTACAGCTGATGTGCATACAGGGACGGCTGTAAACAGGAAGCAGCAGTGCAGTAGTAGAAATACTACGAGTGATAACATAGTAGTACTTATTACTTAGTATTACTTAGTATTACGTAGTATTTAACGGCAGTTTTATTTTAATTTTCTCCCTGTAATTGTCACATTGTAATACTCTAATTTAAAGTCCATGTTGCAGGTTTAATTTTGCAACGAATTTGTGCAATTTGCTTGTTGGTAGTAAATATTTGAACTGTTATCCATTGTTTTTGATGGTGTTGGATATCGCAAAACTGAATATATGATCGAAAAATGGGCACAATTTTACAGTGTTTCATTTTCCCACCACAATGCATTGCATGACGTCACGTTGGGGAGATAACAGAGCAGCCTGCATTGTATTTACCACTGGTCTGGCCTAATGTGGCTTCTGGTCTTTAATATTAACAGTCTATGGTCTCGATCGAGTCCATGTGACTTTATTATATTTATAATGATATTGGAGGGAAAGTGAAACACAGCTTAGACGGGGATGTTGTTCGGCTTTTCACAAGTTTAGACTGCTAGCTAACGCTGTGCCGCCGGACGTTAGCACAACAGCGTTAGCCTAGCTTGCTAGGTAAATATTACGACTGCCTGTGGTGTTGCCTATATATGCGTCCATGTTGTCAACATCATACATGTGGCATTAGTGCACCTTTTGTACCATAATTGTATTGAATGAAATAGTAAGCTTCGCTCCTACGACATGGGGGGTTTGTTACGTTACACACAAAGCTAACTGGCTATAGTTAGCCTGTACGGATGCTAACGGATATAGCTAACGTTGCGTAGCCAGCCAGCAACTTTGGCAGTAGAGTTTCGGTAAGCTAACACGACCGCGTTGTCGCCCACAATCAACCTGCAGTGATGTTTGAAATATAAACAATTACAATACTGGTGCGTGCTGGTTGGGGAGGACCATGATCCTGCCTGAAATATCACAAACGGATTTAGGCATCTTCAGATCAGCTGATTGCGGGGCTCGCTTCCCGACCGGAGGGGCTCGCTCCCCGACCGGAGGGGCTCGCTCCCCGACCGGAAGCATGCTCGCTTCCCGACCGGAGGGGCTCGCTCCCCGACCGGAGGGGCTCATTTCCCGACCGGAGGGCTCGCTTCCCGACCGGAGGGGCTCGCTCCCCGACCGGAGGGGCTCGCTCCCTGACCGGAGGGGCTCGCTCCCCGACCGGAGGGGCTCGCTCCCCTACAGCACCCGCTCTCCACCGCAGCTTCGCCGCCACACACACAAGCACCGGCCAAACAGCGACACGTTTTCACCGGAGGAAGAGGTAAACACAGAAATAACACTCGGGGATGCCTTCTATTCCTATATCTAGATAACCCTATATCTATCTATTACTATATCTAGATAAGTGTACCAGTACACATCTGAACTAACGACAGGATCCCTGTCACTAGATCGAAAGAAAATGTTGACGTTCACTCGGTGCTATTCACTGACAGTAAAAAGTAAAGTCATTGTATGCACTGCTGCGTTGCTAAAATAAAGGAGATAAATGAAGGAGATAAATGAAGAAGACTTCCCCACAATCTTGACAATTCCTCATTTGCCCTCTCACGTCTGGTAGGTTCGTAATTATTCGGCTGCTGGCCTTTCCTCCTCTTCCTCCTCCCAGTCAGTCACCGTAGTTCTAGTGCCAGGCTGAGACTTAACTCCCCACAATGACGTCGAATTCACTTCATAAACCCGCGAACACCAAACATGACCAAAAACTAACTTTTAACACTATTTGGAGACATTTTTAAAAATGATATACATATCGTGAGTGTTTTTTGTACCCAATAATCAACAGTGGTGGTTAACTTGCAACATGGGCTTTACCACTTGCTGTGGAACCATGTAAGATCATAGCAAAATTACTGGTTCTGGTTTCTCTGGTTCTACGTGGTTCTGGTTTCTTTGGTTCTACATGGTTCTGGTTTCTCTGGTTCTACGTGGTTCTGGTTTCTCTGGTTCTACGTTGTTCTGGTTTCCCTGGTTCTACGTGGTTTGGGCTGGTTCGGGTTTTGTTTCCAGTTGAGTTCACCTCTGAGGGCATAGCCCCCCTTCTCTTTCTCTGAACACGGCTGGTACGTTGGGAGGAAGTAGATTATTTTGAGCTTTATACAGAACTAACTCAGGTTCTGGTTTCTGGTTCACCAGGTCCATGAAATATCTCACCGGGACACTTGATGGAATTGAGCCATTGTTAAGATTATCAATTTGGGGCGGGTGTGGGTCAGTGGTAGAGGGGTCGCGTGCTAATTGGAAGGTTGGTGGTTCAATCCCTGGCCCTGCAAGCCCATGTCGAGGTGTCCTTGGGCAAGACACTGCACCCCGAGTTGCCCTCAATACTGCGCCATTGGAGTGAAAATTAAGGGTGCAGTATTGGTTGATATCGATCACCGGGTCTATTTGAAGCCTTCTATTTATCACATCACATATTTATCATATATTAATTTTAATAGTCTTCACAACAGTGTAAACAGAGGATAATGTATTGTGAATTGTCAAATGTTTAGAGAATATATTCATATTTTTTTAGCTTTTTGTCTTAGCTCAAAATGTAAAAAAAATGTCCTTTCTGTGACGGGGTGATGAGGTGAGGACCCAAATGCAGAGATAAGGAGGGAGGCAGGAGCAGGCAAAACAAGGATTTATTGAAGTCCGTTAACAAAAAACAATCCACAAGAGAACACAAAGTCCAAGGAAAAGCCAAAATCCAAAAAGACAGACACAGGAGCAGGAGAAAATGCAAAAAAACAGGAAACTACACGGGGGGAAAACTCACGGGGAGATCCGGAACATTGATGCAAACACGTGGCGCAGGCAGGCCGACAAACTAGAATGATCCGACAAGAGACAAAGGGAACGTCTCGGGTTACGTATGTAACCCTTGTTCCCTGAGATAGGGGAACAAGACACTGCGTCGGTTACGACACTATGGGAACGCCTATAGTGTTGTAACTGATGCAGTTTGAGTTCCCCTCGAAGGGGAACGTCTCAGGTTACGTATGTAACCCTTGTTCCCCGAGTTAGGGGAACGAGACACTGCGTCGGTTACGACACTATGGGAACGCCAACCCTCAAAGGGGAACACAGGGGTTAAATACAAGAGGTAACGAGGTAATGGGGAATAGGTGAGACGTCAGGTGTACATTAGGGCGGGGCAGGAAACTACACGGGGGGAAAACTCACGGGGAGATCCGGAACATCGATGCAAACACGTGGCGCAGGCAGGCCGACAAACAAGAATGATCCGACAAGAGACAAAGGGAACGTCTCAGGTTACGTATGTAACCCCTGTGTTCCCCTTCGAGGGTGACGAGACACTGTGTTAGTTACGACACTATGGGAACGCCTATAGTGTCGTAACCGACGCAGTGTCTCGTTCCCCTGTCTCGGGGAACAAGGGTTACGTACGTAACCCGAGACGTTCCCCTTCAAACTGGAACACACGGGTTAAATACAAGAGGTAACGAGGTAATGGGGAACAGGTGAGACGTCAGGTGAATCACATTAGGGCGGGGCAGGACAATCAGACAGGCACAAAGCAAAGCTAGACAAGACTAGACAAGACAGGAAACTACACTATCAAGACAAAACAGGAAGGACAAACAGACACCGGGGAACACAAGACAGGACCAGCAACACGAGACCAGGGAGAAAACTAAGACCAACACGTAAGGAGCCAAATAAAGGGAAAAATAAACCCAAACAAAAACCCCAACCACAACACTTTCAATCACTGCAGACAATTTTTCTCATGAGTAGTGCGTCACCTGATCGGCCGATCTGATCGGCCTTTATGGAAATGGGTTTATCTGGTGAGCGGGTGGCACCTTGTACGGCAGCCTCGGCCACAGTGTGTGAATGTGTGTGAATGTGTTTGAATGGTTCCTGTACTCTGTAAAAGCTCTTTGAGTAGTCGTTAAGACTAGATAAAAAAAGCTCTTTATAAATGCAGCACATTTACATTTTCAGCCCTATGACAAGTCAAGATGTCTAAAAAAAAAAAAAAAGGTCTAAACTCTCATGTGTTTTATTGTGCCCCAACATTTTTATTTTGGAGCTTCCCATCTTTGTCTTGTTTTCTGGGGTTTACTATAAGACTCTCCTGACTGAGAATTGTCCCCTTTTTGGATGCTCAGAAGACTCGTTAACCCTCCCTCTACACATTCAAACAGCTCAATTGAAAACATCAAATCCACCATGTTTCAGAAACTGGATACGTGAACGTTTACTTTTATCATGTATAGAGCAGCATATCTCCACCAGACTCCATGTAAATAATCACTACTTTTAGCGTGTATAGAGCAGTATATCTCCACCAGACTCCATGTAAATAATCACTACTTTTAGCGTGTATAGAGCAGCATATCTCCACCAGACTCCATGTAAATAATCACTACTTTTAGCGTGTATAGAGCAGCATATCTCCACCAGACTCCATGTAAATAATCACTACTTTTAGCGTGTATAGAGCAGTATATCTTCACCAGACTCCATGTAAATAATCACTACTTTTAGCGTGTATAGAGCAGTATATCTCCACCAGACTCCATGTAAATAATCACTACTTTTAGCGTGTATAGAGCAGCATATCTCCACCAGACTCCATGTAAATAATCACTACTTTTAGCGTGTATAGAGCAGCATATCTCCACCAGACTCCATGTAAATAATCACTACTTTTAGCATGTATAGAGCAGCATATCTCCACCAGACTCCATGTAAATAATCATTACTTTTAGCATGTATAGAGCAGCATATCTCCACCAGACTCCATGTAAATAATCACTACTTTTAGCATGTATAGAGCAGTATATCTCCACCAGACTCCATGTAAATAATCACTACTTTTAGCATGTATAGAGCAGCATATCTCCACCAGACTCCATGTAAATAATCACTACTTTTAGCATGTATAGAGCAGCATATCTCCACCAGACTCCATGTAAATAATCACTACTTTTAGCATGTATAGAGCAGCATATCTTCACCAGACTCCATGTAAATAATCACTACTTTTAGCGTGTATAGAGCAGCATATCTCCACCATGTAGTAGTGAAGCCTCATCTCATTTTGTCAGCAGTTTAGTTTTAGTTCTTCCTTCCTTCCTTCCTTCCTATACACCTTCATCCTTACATCTTTCCTTCCTTTACACTTTTGCTAGATCCTTTTATCAGCTGATAAGATGTTTTAGTTTTTAAGTAAGTAATATATGTTTTTGTAGCATTAGCTGAAGCAGTAGTAGTAGTAGTAGTAGTAGAAGTAAGGAATCTTCCCAAAAACTCGAGCCCTGAGCCTTCACACCTGTCTTTACACCTGTTATTCAGCAAAAACTTCAACAGAGGGATGATGTAACTGTGGTTATAGATAGATTCAGCAGGACACATAAAATACATAAAATACTGAGTATACGGCCATGTTTTCCTGCTGTGCTGTCATGTTGTCTCCAGCAGGGGCCGGGATAGGCTCAGAGTGCAGCTGATACCCTGTGTGAGGGGGGGCAGCACCGAACCAGAGCCCCTCAGAGCCAGTGAGGAGAGGTCGAGAGACACTGACAGAGAGAGAGAGAGAGAGAGAGAGATACAGTATGTGTTTAATAGTCTAATATGCAGCATGTTGACCTGCATTTTTCTGCAGTTATGGTAATATCAATGTTAATACCTTTAATACGCACACACACGCACACACACACACGCACGCACGTGCACACACACACACACACACACTAATCCGGTGTAATCTCTGGCTGGAACACTGACCCACATGTCCACTTCACTACCTGCTGGACAAGGACCCGCCTCCCTCTTCCACTCCCAGCCAATCACAGCACAGGGGACAGAACAGCAGTGTTCCTATTGGTTATTGGTAAATATGCTCCAAATTTAGGCAAATTTTTAGTGAGGAAAAAACCTCCTGTGGCCATTTTCACTGATGCATGGTCTGATTTCTCATTTCTGCATCACACCCTCTGCACTAAAGAAATCACATCCTTTAGTCTTCCTTCCTTTGCTTCTTTCCTTTCCTTGTTTCCTTTCTCCCTTTCTTTAATGTTCTTCCATTTCATTTTCTTCCTTACTTCGTTCATTCATTCCCTCTATCCTTTCTTCTTTCCTTCATTTGCTTTCTGCCTTCCTTCATTTGCCCTCCATCCTTTCTTCCTTCCTTCTATCCTTCCTTTATATATTTTTTCTTCTTTTTGTACACCTTCCTTCCTTCCTTCCTTCCTTTATTTACACCATCCCTTTATCTTTCCTTCTGCCCTTCCTTCCCTTCTTCTTTCCTTCCTTTTTTAAATGTTCGTCCATCCTTTCTTCTTCCTTAACTTCCTATGCTCATTCCTCTTTTCATTCCTTCATTACATTCTTCCTTCCTTCCTTCCTTCCTTCCTTCCTTCCTTTTCGGATTTCTTTTGCTTCTTTTCATCCCTGATTTATTCCTCTCCTCCTTAATTTACCAACATTTCTTCCTTTAACTCATTCTTTCATCTCTATATTCATTGCATTATCCTCCCATTTATCTCCACTTCCTTTCCTTCATCCCTCCATCCATCCAGCTGCACAGAAACACATTAGAAACCAGCGGACGGATGCAGCAGCCTCCCTCCTCCCTCTCTCCCACCATCTCCATCACCCCCCCTCCTCCTCATCCTCTTCATCCTCCCATCTGCGCAGACTCTGCCTCCCCCCTCCTCCACAGCCTCATTTTCTGGAGGAGCTTCACATCTGCAGCACTCTCTCTCTCTCTCTCTCTCTCTCTCTCTCTCCCCCCCCCTCTCTCGTTAGCCGAGCCTCAGGAAGCGTCTCTATGATGGTTTCTGTTTGAGGAGGTTGTCCGTCACACGGTAGCTCACAGAGGAAGAGGAGGAGGAGGAAGGCAGGAGGAGGAGGAGGAGGAGGAAGAGGAGGTGTAGTTTGTGGCGGCTGCATCTGCATGGAGCTGGGGGGGGAGGTGACGCTCGGCTCGGCTTCACCATGATCGCCGTGTCGTTTAAATGTCGCTGCCAGATCCTGCGCAGGGTGAACAAAGGTAGAGAGATATAGAGAAACTGCTTAGAGAGAATGTGTGTGTGTGTGTGTGTGTGTGTGTGTGTCTGTGTGTGTGTGTGTGTGTGTGTGTTTGAGTAAGTGATGGAGAGCTAAGCATGTTTGCATGTGTAACATTACATGTCGTGTTAGTGTGACGGTCGAGCGGCATTTGGTGTGAACTGCTGACATTGAAGAGAGAGAGAGAGAGAGAGAGAGGTGGTTGTTTATGACTACGCCAGCTGTGTGTGTGTGAAAATGATCTCCTGATGGATTCATTCGGTGTGTGTGTGACCTTCAGAGGGAGTGTTTGTTTATGATAGCGTGGCGTGGAAAATGATCTGCTGATGGATTCATTCGGTCAATCGCTGCAGGTTGCTTTAGGACGAGAGACCTTCAGAGGGAGTGTGTGCAGAAGCGAGAGAGAATGAAAGGGAGTGCATCTTATATTCATGAATGTAATATTCGTGGTGTGTATTAATGGGAGAGAACAGAGGGGAAAAAGGAGGGCAGACAGATGGAGAGAGAACCGGTGTGTTGTTCACGTTTCTGTACGTTTCTGAAGCAGTTTGAAGCTTCAGGTGTTTTTTTTTTCCTCCTGTTGAAATACTGAACGCTGGACCAAGTATTCAGATTCTTAAAAGTAAAAGTAGCAGTACCAACGATGTAGAAGAAATACTATTTGTTGAAGAAGTACTCAGATTTGTCAGTCCTTTTCAACCTGGACTCTATTTTCCAGTGTTGTCTTAGTCTGAACAAAAACAGCATATCTCCACCAGACTCCATGTAAATAATCACTACTTTTAGCGTGTATAGAGCAGCATATCTCCACCAGACTCCATGTAAATAATCAACTTTTAGCGTGTAAGAGCAGCATATCTCACAGACTCCATGTAAATAATCACTACTTTTAGCGTGTATAGAGCAGCATATCTCCACCAGACTCCATGTAAATAATCACTACTTTTAGCGTGTATAGAGCAGCATATCTCCACCAGACTCCATGTAAATAATCACTACTTTTAGCATGTATAGAGCAGCATATCTCCACCAGACTCCATGTAAATAATCACTACTTTTAGCGTGTATAGAGCAGCAGACTCCATGTAAATAATCACTACTTTTAGCTCCATATCTCCACCAGACTCCATGTAAATAATCACTACTTTTAGCATGTATAGAGCAGCATATCTCCACCAGACTCCATGTAAATTTTAATCACTAAAATTTTAGCGTGTATAGAGCAGCATATCTCCACATCCATGTAAATGGGTGAATGTAGGGTTTATTCCAACCAGACCAGAGGGGTGATTGTTGGAACAGTGAAAAGATGAACCAAGACGGCTTTTATAGTTTTATTTTGTTTCTGTCGACTTTACATTTAGTGTGTTTTACGGTGATTAAAAGTACTGCTTATTTAAATGGAGTCTGCTGTGTTTGCCGATGGCAATATATGGGCTGTTTAATATTAAACCAAATACTTTACAATAAAATACTCAAAATACCAAAAGGAAAAGTACTTATTCTGCAGAACAATATATATTATATTATTGTATTATAAGTATTGATGCGGTAATGTGTTTATAGTTGTAGCTGGTAAAGTTGGAGCTCATTTTAATGATATTTTTTCTAATCTTAACTAGTCGTAATAAAAAAGTAATAAAAGCTCCAGAGGCAGAGAAAGTAGCAGTCTTTTATCTTTCTACTGCAGTATTATTTGTGTGTTTATGAGGTTTTTACACTTGTTCGTCCCGTGTATGAAAGTAGGATAATTAAAAATGGATCATCACTGTGTCACAGTCGACCTCAGTGGATATTAAATATACAAGTAAAACACATTTTAGCTCGGGGCTGCGGAAGAGGGGACCCGGGCTTGGATCTTTTTCTGGGACTTGACCATGGCAGGTCTGGGTTTCTGTAGAAAAACAAGTAATGCAATGTTTTCCATTATGGAAAAAAGTACCCAGTGTTGGCGTTGCATAGTTTGTCCACCAGAGGACCCTGGGACACAAGGGGCGTTTGTTGATGGACTTCAGGGACGTTTGTTGATATAAAAAGAGATAATAAAAGCTCAGATACAGTATTTTTACCACTAAGGTCTATATAAAAGAGACTAATCAAACAGGATCATCCACTAAGGTCTATATAAAAAGACTTCAGATACAAATATACAAGGACCACTACACATTTTAAAAAGACTTCAGATACAGTTTTAGGGACCACTAAGGTCTTATAAAAGGACTTCAGATGACCATGGGGTCCACTAAGGTTTTCTATATAAAAGACAAGTATTAGGGGACCACTAAGGTCTATAAAAAAGACTTCAGATACAGTATTAGGGACCACTAAGGTTGTATATAAAAGAGACTTCAGATACAGTATTAGGGGACCACTAAGGTCTATATAAAAGAGACTTCAGATACAGTATTAGGGACACTAAGGTCTATATAAAAGAGACTTCAGATACAGTATTAGGGACCACTAAGGTCTATATAAAAGAGACTTCAGACTTTTTTTGTGTTTTGTACCTATCTGATTTTGTCGTGAGTCATCTTGTAAGCTACCCACCACTTCTTTGAAAACCTCGAGCTCAGTGGGATTACAGTAGTTTATTTTTTTTTTTAAAATATATAATCTAAGCTCTGCGATGTCTCATAATGATGGTGAGTAGACGTTGTAACCCGTGAGGTTTCTGTCTGTGGACTCAGAGGTCCTTTAACCCTCATGTTGTCCTCATGTTGTCCTCATGTTGTCCCCCTCATGTTGTCCTATATCAATGTTCTTTTTAATTCCCCAAAATTACATGATTGTTTCCACCCAACGCTCTTTGCCAAGTACAAATCTCTACTTTCATTCATTTTGGGGCGTCTTATTCAATTTTATAGCATTTAAAAAAATCAGGTTTTGTCATGAGTCATTTTGTAGGCTACCCACCTGAAAACCTCGAGCTCAGTTTAAGATAAATAAAGTTCATAACACATGCAATTATTAAGCGACAGATGCCAGCAAATCCACATAAATGTCTTTATTCCACACAAATAAACCTGGCTCTGGGCCAAGAACACTGGTTCCAACTCAGCACCAACTTACTGCTGGTCTAGAGATAAGAACTGGTTTTGTCTGGTGCTGGGGGGGGTGGGGTTATCATGACGTTCGAAAACAAAAACTTCTGGCGGGCATTTTGAAAACCGCGGTCAGCTGTTAACCACAGAGAGCTGTTAATGTTAGCTTTGGACATGGATGGGAAACCAGAACCACCGTGGTCTGTGGAGGAAACGTCTCGGGTTACGTATGTAACCCTTGTTCCCAGAGATAGGGGAACTCGAACTGCGTCGGTTACAACACTATAAGGCATTTCCATAGTGTCGTAACCGACGCAGTTTGAGTTCCCCTCAAAGGGGAACGTCTTGGGTTACGTACGTAACCCTTGTTCCCCGAGATAGGGGAACGAGACACAGCGTCGGTTACGACACTATGGGAACGCCCATAGTGTCGTAACCGACGCAGTTTGAGTTCCCCTCGAAGGGGAACGTCTCGGGTTACGAATGTAACCCTTGTTCCCCGAGATAGGGGAACGAGACACTGCGTCGGTTACGACACTATGGGAACGCCTATAGTGTTGTAACCGACGCAGTTCGAGTTCCCCTCGAAGGGGAACGTCTCGGGTTACGTATGTAACCCTTGTTCCCCGAGATAGGGGAACGAGACGCTGCTTCGGTTACGACACTATGGGAACGCCAACCCTCGAAGGGGAACACAGGGGTTAAATACAAGAGGTAACGAATCACCCGGTACGACACTATGGGAACGCCCATAGTGTCGTAACCGACGCTGTGTCTCGTTCCCCTATCTCGGGGAACAAGGGTTACATACGTAACCCGAGACGTTCCCCTTCGAGGGGAACTCAAACTGCGTCGGTTACGACACTATGGGAACGCCCATAGTGTCGTAACCGACGCAGTTGGTTGAAGGGGAACCAACGGTCTGCTGGCTTTCAGGCTGGGGAGGATCCAGCTGGTTATTCGAGAACTGGCGAGTAGAACCAGCACCAAACTGGCACCAGAACCAGAACCAGCGCCTGGTTAGCCTTGGTAAAAAAGACATATCAGAGTCTGATGTCCCGTCACATTGTCAACATGGGACATGGACACGTGAAGCAGAACATAGCGGCTCATACCTCTAATGGGAACTTAAGGATTTCTTTGTCATTAAAAGTGTCGCACATTGTCACGTTTTTGTTCATTTACATCAGTAAGCTGCAAAACATGACCTGCACGAAAGAGAATAAAAAAATTAATGCGTCATTGTACCCAGGACTTCTGAACTTGTCTCTGTCTCCGGGACATGTCAAACCAAACCAACGCCCATGCTTACGATACCAGTCATCACTATGGAAACACTGGTATAGGTGTCTTCTATAGAAAACTGTTGTTTCTTTTGTTTTTATTTCTCTGTTTCTCTTTATCTTTCTCTTTTTAATGTATGGTGTATGTCATGTCCGTGTCTTCTGATTGGACCTTAAGTCTGGCAATGATGATGATGATTATGGTGATGATTATGATGATGATGATGATGATGATGATGGACTTACAGAGCTAAAAACCAGCTAGTAACCAGTTAACCCTTAAGTTGTCCTCCCGGGTCAAAAACTGACAAAAATTTAACATTTTCGTCCCTTTTTCAGACTTTTTTTTAATTTCCACCACCACCACCTTACTAGTTTTACTACTTTTTGGAATTCATGGTCAATAACCCCATTTATATAGAATTATACCTAATATTAGAGTTAAAAAAGCAGAAATTATGAATTATTTTGACTAATAGTTAAGATCAGAGGAATGAAAGTGATCAGTTGTATTTATAAAGAGCGTTGGAAGGAATCCAATCCATTTTTTATGGTAATTTGGTTTAAAAGAAACATTTATTAAAGGGGACAGATTTGACCCGAGGACATCAGGAGGGTTAAAGAGAAATTGGTTGTACTTCACAACCTTTTAGCTGAACTGATGTTGGGAACCAGTAAGACAAAATGGTTCAGAAACAGAATAATATGTTTATTTTATGTAATTTTTGTGTGTTTCAGATGAGGGGCCGTACACTAAACACTCTGCTGGGGCGAGACCTCCAGATGGGGCGCTTGCCATCAGGAGGCAGAGTATACCAGGTAACATCAAACATTCATCATGCCTTTATGCTTTATACCTTATACTGGCGATAGACGGATTTTATTGGCCGATACGCGGCTGCTGCGTTCGCCGATAGCTTTCTCTCGGCATTATTTCCAGACAGGCGTCCACCTGTTTAGGTCTCTGTTTTATCTCCAGAGTGAGAGATCTCACTAGTTTTAGTTCCAGAGTGAGACATCTCACTAGTTTTATCTCCAGAGTGAGACATCTCCCTTCTATACTATCTTTGTTGGGAGCTGCACATGCTCAGTAGCTCGGTAAGATCCATCAGCTGATAACTCTTTCTCCAGCTTTGGTCAGTCCAAGGCAGGATCAGCTGGGAGACTTCTTCTAGATCAGCTGGGAGACTTCTTCTAGACCAGGGACACTTGTGGAATACCTGCAGAACAGGGACAGGAAGTAGAACAGGGACAGGAAGAGATTCTGGTCCACTAGTGGCTGTTGGAGCAGTGTTTTCCATTGAGAACGAGCTAGCATGCTACGGTTAGCCACCTCGTCTCTAGTGACGTAGAAAGCTGTGCAGATGTTGGACAGCTCACCCGGAGACTGAAGACACTGGACAGTCAGAAACCGGATCAGAAGACATTCAGAAACCAGATCAGAGGACATTCAGAAACCGGATCAGAGGACATTCAGAAACCGGATCAGAGGACATTCAGAAACCGGATCAGAGGACATTCAGAAACCGGATCAGAGTACATTCAGAAACCGAATCAGAGGACATTCAGAAACCAGAGCAGAGGACATTCAGAAACCGGATCAGAAGACATTCAGAAACCGGATCAGAGTACATTCAGAAACCAAATTCAGAAACCAGAGCAGAGGACATTCAGAAACCATTCAGAAACCAGATCAGAGACATTCAGAAACCGGATCAGAGGACATTCAGAAACCGGATCAGAGGGCATTCAGAAACCGAATCAGAGGACATTCAGAAACCAGATCAGAGGACATTCAGAAACCGGATCAGAGGACATTCAGAAATCGGATCAGAGGACATTCAGAAACCGAATCAGAGGACATTCAGAAACCAGAGCAGAGGATCAGAAACCATTCAAGAATTCCGATCAGAGGACATTCAGAAACCGATCAGAGGACATTCAGAAACCGGATCAGAGTACATTCAGAAACCAAATCAGAGGACATTCAGAAACCAGAGCAGAGGACATTCAGATACCGGATCAGAAGACATTCAGAAACCAGATCAGAGGACATTCAGAAACCGGATCAGAGGACATTCAGAAACCGGATCAGAGGGCATTCAGAAACCGAATCAGAGGACATTCAGAAACCAGATCAGAGGACATTCAGAAAACCCCAGAGGACATTCAGAAATCGGAAAGAGTCCATTCAGAAACCGAATCAGAGGACATTCAAAACCGATCAGAGGACATTCAGAAACCAGATCAGAGGACATTCAGAAACCGGATCAGAGGACATTCAGAAATGTGGATCAGATTACATTCAGAAACCGAATCAGAGGACATTCAGAAACCAGAGCAGTGGACATTTTGAAACCCATTCAGAAACCAGATCCAGTTTGGATCAGAGGACATTCAGAAACCGGATCAGAGGACATTCAGAAACCGGATCAGAGGACATTCAGAAACCAGATCAGAGGACATTCAGAAACCGGATCAGAGGACATTCAGAAACCAGATCAGAGGACATTCAGAAACCGGATCTCACTCAAAACACCATGGGTAGTTTTTTCCCAAGTGTGTATGTGTGTGGAAGCACCAGAGACACAAAATAACCCCCCAAATCCCAGAAAAAGAGATTTTTTTTTTTTTTAAATTAAAACAACTGGAGACTGTGTACCAGCTGATATGTGGGTCTGATTATATTTTATTAAATCGGAATCACACCACAGGCCACCAGTCTCCAGGTGGGAGGACCCGATGCAGCCGCCTGGGGCCCACTTTGCAGGCGCGCAGTTCATCTCCTGCCTAGTGACTCACAAGATGTGACTACACCATAGTTGTAAGTAGGCCACCAGCTCCAGGTGGGAGGAGATAAACTGTGTGTCTTCCTGCAGTGTGTGGAAAACCCAGCTTTTCACTGTGTGTGTGTGTGTATTCTTTTCTTTATTGGTTTATAGACTGAATCGCAAATGTCAAATGGCCGTTGATTGGAACTGTTTATTAACAGCTCCAAAACCGAGGCAATCCCTGTTGGCACCTCACATCAAGTCCAGTCATCCTCCATCACCGGTATATCTCTGGTCAAGACGTTCCCCTCTCAACAACACTCACCAATCTTGGTGTAAGATTTGATCCACAACTCACCTTTGAAGCCCATATATCAAAAACCTCTGCAAGATCTCCTTCTGTCATCTCAGAAATATTGCAAAACTCCATTCTACACCTCACTTTAGCTGATGCTGAAAAACTGGTCCACAGGCCTTTGTCTCCTCCAGACTGGATTACTGTAACGCACTTCTCATCGGGACCCCTAACAAGAGTCTGCAGACACTGCAGTATGTTCAGAGCAGTGCTGCAAGGATCCTGATGAGACCACATCACACCTGTTCTCCACTCACTTCACTGGCTTCTGTTGGAGCTAGGGATTCATTCAATTAGTAGTCAAAATCTTAGATGTTGATATGTGAATCCATTTTATTACATAGGATATGGAGACAAATTCAGAGTCAACCTAACACGGCTCTCTCCCAAATTTGTCTGACTCTTTGGCTCTCAGACCCCCAGTGTTATCTCACAAAGGGGGGGGGTCTTTAGACCACAGTGATGTGTGTGTGTGTGTGTGTGTGTGTGTGTCTATTGGTTATCCTTTCAGTTGGAATGTGACTGAAGGTTTATGGACCCTCAGTTCAGGAAAAAGAGCAGAAACCAGACTCAGGAAGCATCCCTAACAAACATAAATTCTGCTTCTAACACATTTAGGAGAGCTGGATTATAACGGAATATACCAGAACATCTTATGTTATAAAACCCAAGTACTGCAAAACAACTTAATGCAACAAACAACAAACTATAAACTTATAACAACAAACTTAATGCATGACCATCATGTCTTCATTTATGTGGAAATAATGCTTTTACCTTTTAGCTTGAATGTATAATGCAAATGACCCACTATGTTTAAGCCAGGGGTCTTCAACAGGGGGTCCGCGACCCCTAGGGGGTCCGCGGAGGTACTGCATGGGGGTCGCGAAAGTTTTGGTTGATTAGACCTTTTTTTATATTCCCCCCCCCCCCACATGTTTAAAATAAAAACACGAATATATGAACCTGTGTATTATTTGAGTATCTTAGTATTGAATGCACAATAACAAGGTACATTTACACATGGCACTATAGGACCAGTTTGATATAACACAATTTTGTCCAATATATATAATTAGGGGGTCCCCGCTCCATCTCGCCATCAGTTTGGGGGTCCTTGGCCTGGAAAACGTTGAAGACCCCTGGTTTAAGCACATATAACATTTTAAATTCCAACACTTCCCGTTTCTGCTAGGATTGAACACAAGGTCTCAGTTCTCACCCACCAGTGCATCTGTGGAAATGCCCCCCACACCCCCACCTGGAAGATCTACTCACCCCTCTCACTACAACACGATCCCTCCGCTCCAAAAACTCCAACCGCCTCTTACTCCCCAGAACTAAGCTCAGCACCACGGGGGATCGAGCCTTCTGCTCTTTGTTTTAAATGTAAAGTGCATTACAACAGGTCTCCCTCGAAAAAGAGATTTCAATTAAATCGGTCTTTTCATGGCAAGCAAATAAAACTGTCATTGGTTCAAATGCACATGTTGGCCATTTAAAGCCATGTGACCACTAAAATGTACTGTAGTTTGGAAAATCATGTCAATCAAAAATTTGTTTATGATTTTTTGAGTGACAAAAATGTCTCCGACAGGGAGGATTTTGACCGGTAGCTCGTGTTTGTAAATGCATGTGTCTGTGATCGGACAAAAACGGGTCCCGTTTGTCACCGCCCTCGCTATTATCTGCTTCGTCTCTCAAAAACATAAACAAACGCACGCTATGTCTGGTTGATTGATTTGTACAGTACATGTTGGTGGTCACATGGCTTTTGGCCAGCAAGCACCCGCCCTCATGTGTAAAAATAACCTATCTGCATTATGAAAAGAAAAATCTGATAACTTACCCAAATAAAATTACAACAGGTCTCCCTCGAAAAAGAGATTTCAATCTCAAGGGACTTCCTGGTTAAATAAAGGTAAAATAAAAAAAATTACAAATAAATTGTATTATTATTATTATTGCTGTTGTAATTTTCAGGCGTAAAAGACCTATCTGTATCGTCTCTGATAACCCAAATAAAACTGTTTAAAAGGAACTAGTAGAGGCTAGGAGAATTCAGGTAAATGCTGTGGAGTGTGTCTGTGAGTAGTGAGACAAAAACACCTACACCGAGTTATCCTCCTGCTAGCGTTGTTGTTGTTGTTGTTGTTGTTGATGTGTTTTTAGCCTCTTAACATGGTCAGAAATATGTAATAATGTAATGATTACATAAAGGTAGTGTCTCCAAGCTTACCTCAGTTATAACTGGCCTCCTGGTAGTTGTACTACAGCACTTACTTTATAAAAATGGACTGAATGACGGGATGCTTGGCTGCAGACACATTTCTTATTCAGGCAGCTATTTCAGGTTGGTAGTGATGTCTGAAGGTGTGCAGCTCTCCTCCGCTGTGTTGGGCTTAAATCCTGCCCTTCTAGATTCTTTCAGGAAGAAGGGTTCAAGTCCGTAGGTTGGATAAAAGAATAGAATATATTCCAGAGACAAGGTTACAGAGAATATGAATCCATAGCTCTCCCCAAGTTTGTCTAACTCTTCCCTTTCTACTTGATCTTATGTGCCCATGGGGGGTTCAGTTGCTACCCCGTAACATGTTTGTGCGCAGTGTTTTGTCTCCAGAAGGTTAGTGTCTAGCAGAGCTTGGCCTGCACAGTAGATAACAGGTCTCAGACTGCTACTGGACAGGACCTCCACCCAAACACAGGACCTGTCCCTAACCCACCCTCGGCCCTGCTTTTCAGAATTAAACTCACTCTGCAGAGCTATGGTTGGACACATTGTACCAAAACAACTTGTTGTAGTTCGGCTTCTTTCAGGTTGAATGGAAGAAGTTTCTAACCCCTCCCCGCCCCACCGCCTCTGCAGAAACTAGTTCATCCAACATTGGATCAGAGGAGAAGAGTTTGTGGGTCAGACACTGGTGCTTCTGTAAAAATGAGGGAGGACAGGAAGACATCGTTGGTGTTAAGAGAGTGAGAGAGTCAGCCTGATTAATATTAAAATACAACATTTTAATGAAATCCTGCTTTCTGTTTTATCACCTGAGGGACGGTCACATCAGATTGTACCAGGCCTGCTTTGAAACATCTCCCTTCTCTCAGGCGTTTGATCAAATATAGATAGAGTCTTTTTATTATTCGTTCGAGTTGCGAGGGGAGAAAAACTGTGAAGAGAGGGCGAGACGGAATAAATAAACCTGGAAGTGCAGGGACAGAGCTTCCCGGGAGCTAACGTCCACCTGTCTCTCTTGGTGTGATGTAGACGAGTTTCGGGGCTGCTCGGTGGTGGAGCTGATGAAGAAGGAGGGGACGACGCTCGGACTGACGGTCTCAGGCGGCATCGACAAAGATGGGAAGCCCGGGTTCAAACCTGCGACAGGGAGGCATCGCTGCCAGGTAGGAAGCGCTTCTTCATCTCAACTAGCCTGACCAGCCAGACCCACATCCAGGTGTTGGGTCTGGGACCTCACCATTGGCTGGGCTCAATCCGAGGGGCGGGATAAACGCTTGTCTTTCGAATCCCCCTCTGCACGCGATAGGACAGCGCTCCGACCAACCAGAGCAACGCTGGTTGGTTGATTCAACTTTTGCCGTATTTGGTCGGCAAAACTCCGAATGCATTTTTTAATCCTCATGTTGTCTTCATGTTGTCCTAGTGTTGTCCTCATGTTGTCTTCATGTTGTCCTAGTGTTGTCCTCATGTTGTCTTCATGTTGTCCTAGTGTTGTCCTCATGTTGTCTTCATGTTGTCTTCATGTTGTCCTAGTGTTGTCTTCATGTTGTCTTCATGTTGTCCTCATGTTGTCCTCATGTTGCCTTCATGTTGCCCTCATGTTGTCTTCATGTTGTCCTCATGTTGCCCTCATGTTGCCCTCATGTTGCCTTCATGTTGTCCTCATGTTGTCTTCATGTTGTCCTCATGTTGTCTTCATGTTGTCCTCATGTTGTCTTCATTTTGTCCTCATGTTGTCGTCATGTTGTCGTCATGTTGTCCTCATGTTGCCCTCATTTTGTCCTCATGTTATCATGTTGTCCTCATGTTGTCCCCATGTTGTCTTCATGTTGTCCTCACGTTGTCTTCACATTGTCCTCATGTTGCCCTCACGTTGCCCTCATGTTGTCCTCATGTTGTCTTCATGTTGTCCTCATGTTGTCCTCATGTTGTTGTCATGTTGCCCTCATGTTGTCCTCATGTTGCCCTCATGTTGTCCTCATGTTGCCCTCATGTTGTCTTCATGTTGTCCTCATGTTGTCCTCATGTTGCCCTCATGTTGCCTTCATGTTGTCCTCATGTTGTCTTCATGTTGTCCTCATGTTGTCTTCATGTTGTCCTCATGTTGTCTTCATTTTGTCCTCATGTTGTCGTCATGTTGTCGTCATGTTGTCCTCATGTTGCCCTCATTTTGTCCTCATGTTATCATGTTGTCCTCATGTTGTCCCCATGTTGTCTTCATGTTGTCCTCACGTTGTCTTCACATTGTCCTCATGTTGCCCTCACGTTGCCCTCACGTTGCCCTCATGTTGTCCTCATGTTGTCTTCATGTTGTCCTCATGTTGTCCTCATGTTGTTGTCATGTTGCCCTCATGTTGTCCTCATGTTGCCCTCTTTTTGTCCTCATGTTATCATGTTGCCCTCATGTTGTCCTCATGTTGTCCCCATGTTGTCCTCATGTTGTCCTCATGTTGTCCTATATCAATGTTCTTTTTAATTCCCCAAAATAACATGATTGATTCCACCCAACGCTCTTTGCCAAGTACAAATCTCTACTTTCAAT
>CM049393.1:7393668-7396168 GCA_026937815.1 Etheostoma perlongum | reverse complement strand
CGGCGGCCCGGCCGACAGGTGCGTGCGTCCCTCCGTCCTCTCTGTCTGTCCTGGGGGGTTTCTGTCCCTCAGGAGCCTCCATAGCAACTGTCCCGTATCTCTCTCTGTCCGTCCTGGGGGGTTTCTGTCCCTCAGGAGCCTCCATAGCAACTGTCCCGTATCTCTCTCTGTCTGTCCTGGGGGGTTTCTGTCCCTCAGGAGCCTCCATAGCAACTGTCCCGTATCTCTCTCTGTCTGTCCTGGGGGGTTTCTGTCCCTCAGGAGCCTCCGTAGTAACTGTCCCGTATCTCTCTATGTCTGTCCTGGTGGGTTTCTGTCCCTCAGGAGCCTACGTAGCAACTGTCCCGTATCTCTCTCTGTCCGTCTTGGGGGGTTTCTGTCCCTCAGGAGCCTCCGTAGCAACTGTCCCGTATCTCTCTCTGTCTGTCCTGGGGGGTTTCTGTCCCTCAGGAGCCTCCGTAGCAACTGTCCCGTATCTCTCTCTGTCTGTCCTGGTGGGTTTCTGTCCCTCGGGAGCCTCCATAGCAACTGTCCCGTATCTCTCTCTGTCTGTCCTGGTGGGTTTCTGTCCCTCAGGAGCCTCCGTAGCAACTGTTCCGTATCTCTCTCTGTCTGTCCTGGTGGCTTTCTGTCCCCAAGGGGAGTCTACGTAGCAACAATCCCTCATCTCTCTCTGTCTGTCTTCGTGGCTTTCTGTCCCCCAGGAGCCTCCGTAGCAACTGTCCCTCATCTCTCTCTGTCTGTCCTGGTGGATTTCTGTCCCTCAGGAGCCTCCATAGCAACTGTCCCTTATCTGTCTCTGTCTCTTTAGAGAAGGAACCGTCAAACCTGGAGACCGACTGCTGAGCATCGACGGGATCCGTCTCCACGGCAGCACGCTATCGGAGGCCATGAGCATCCTGAAGCAGTGCGGGCAGGAAGCCACGCTGCTGCTCGAGTACGACGTCTCGGTGATGGGTGAGTTGAAAAAGACAGAGTCCTGTCCCAGGTTAAAGGACGTTCTATCTATATATCTTCATCTATCTATCTATCTATCCATCTATCTATCTAAATATGCATCCTTAATAAACACGTAGAGAGTAAATATAACAGGACCCACAACGGAACCCTGTGGAACCCCATAAAACGTCTTTTTTTTCTCTGTCAGATTCTGTTGCCACGGCGTCCGGGCCGTTGCTGGTGGAGGTTGCCAAGGCAACAGGCTCCAGCCTGGGCGTGGCTTTGTCTACCTCCATGTTCTGCAGCAAGCAGGTGATCGTCATCGATAAGGTCAAACCAGCCAGCATAGCGGACAGGTACGGACCCCAGAACCGCACTTCCTGCTTGTCTCCTCTTGAGTTCTGAAGGGGAACTCACAAAGTTTAATGGGAAAAGAATTAAGGGGAAATTTCCCAATTTTAAGTTTTCCATGTTGATTTTTTAACCCTCGTGTTGTCTTCCCGTCAAAATTGAAAATCAACACTTTTGTTTACGCTTGTTATCGACGTTTTTTTTTTAACTTTTTCTTATGTTTTTGTCCCTTTCTTCAACACTTTTGTCACATTTTTTGACGTTTTCAACACTACGTAACACTAACTTATTAACTTTAGTTTTACAGTTATTTTTGGAATTTATGCTCAATAAACCTCATTTATAGGAAATTATACCTGATGTTTGAGTTAGAAAAGCAGAAATTAGGAATTATTGAGACTAAAATTAAAGGAATGGATGTTGATGATAACCACAGACTGGAATATGTCAACTTTTACTCAATACTATTTCAAAAACACTTCCATTTGTTTTACAATGCTATAAAATTGAATAAGACGTCCCAAAATTAATGAAAGTAGATTTGTACTTGGCAAAGAGCGTTGGGTGGAATCAATCATGTTATTTTGGGGAATTAAAAAGAACATTGATATAGGACAACATGAGGACAACATGGGGACAACATGGGGACAACATGGGGACAACATGAGGACAACATGGGGACAACATGGGGACAACATGAGGGCAACATGAGGTCAACATGAGGTCAACATGGGAACAACATGGGGACAACATGAGGGCAACATGGGGACAACATGAGGGCAACATGAGGACAACATGGGGACAACATGGGGACAACATGAGGGCAACATGGGGACAACATGAGGACAACATGAGGGCAACATGAGGACAACATGGGGACAACATGGGGACAACATGAGGGCAACATGAGGACAACATGAGGTTTAAGTTCAGTAAATGCAACATCTTTCCAAAAGTCAATGAGCGATTGTGTCAATCGTGAGTTCAATATCGACCAAAATAATCGTGATTTTGAGCTCTTTCAAACACATAAGATGCGGCTTTTTTGTTTTATTAATTGTTAATTTATGATTTTTCATGTTATTTAAAAAAATGTAGTAGTATTTTCTCTTTTGTAAGATTTAAGGTTTAGCTTTAATGTCTTTATTCCCTGTGTGTGTGTGTGTGTGTGTGTGTGTGTGTGTGTGTGTGTGTGTGTGTGTGTGTGTGT
>CM049393.1:7376168-7378668 GCA_026937815.1 Etheostoma perlongum | reverse complement strand
TGTTACCCTCATGTTGTCCTCATGTTGTCCTTGAGTTGTCTTCATGTTGTCCTCATGTTGTCCTTGAGTTGTCTTCATGTTGTCCTCATGTTGTCCTATATCAATGCTCTTTTTAATTCCCCAAAATAACATGTTTGATTCCACCCAACGCTCTTTGCCAAGTACAAATCTCTACTTTCATTAATTTTGGGGCGTCTTATTCAATTTTATAGCATTGTAAAACAAATGGAAGTGTTTTTGAAATAGTATTGAGTAAAAGTTGACATATTCCAGTCTGTGATTATCATCAACATCCATTCCTTTCATTTTAGTCTCAATAATTCCTAAGATCTGCTTTTCTAACTCAAACATTAGGTATAATTTCCTATAAATGAGGTTTATTGACCATAAAATCCAACAATGACTGTAAAACACAATTAATAAGTTAGTGTTACGTAGTGTTAAACGTCAAAAAAAGTGACAAAAACGTAAGAAAAAGTTAAAAACCTTGACTAAAAAGCGTCAACAAAAGTGATGATTTTCCATTTTGACGGGAAGACGACACAAGGGATAAAGTGCTCCCGATGCTGCGATGCTGCCTCCATGTTTACAGGCTTGTGGTGATGCGCAATATGCCCAAAAAATGTTTGCTACTGCTAATTTTTTGGGGGTTTTGTCATGGTTCCTGTGTGCAATAAATATCACACGTGGTGGCAGAGACTCCCCGACTCGCGCAGGCCTAGTGTGAAGTCCGACGCACTGACGTTGAAGGGAACCTTCTGTATTTCTCAACCTGGAGCCTGTTTTCCCATGTTTTTGTGTGGCTGATGGAAACGACAATTTGGGGAAATTGGTCGTGTTTTGAGCGGGAACGCTGTGGTTGGCAGCGGCAAAACAAGCTGCAGAGTAACGTTAATGGACGTTAATTGCAGACCTTTGATTTTAAGTGTTCGGTTTGTCTTTCCACCAACAATCACCACACTGGTTTGGTGAAAATAAACCCTAAATTCACCCATTTTATATATATATATATATATATATATATATACAGTGAGGAAAATAAGTATTTGAACACGCTGCTATTTTGCAAGTTCTCCCACTTAGAAATCATGGAGGGGTCTGAAATTGTCATCGTAGGTGCATGTCCACTGTGAGAGACATAATCTAAAAAAAAAATCCAGAAATCACAATGTATGATTTTTTAACTATTTATTTGTATGATACAGCTGCAAATAAGTATTTGAACACCTGTTTATCAGCTAGAATTTTGACCCTCAAAGACCTGTTAGTCTGCCTTCAAAATGTCCACCTCCACTCCATTTATTATCCTAAATTAGATGTACCTGTTTGAGGTTGTTAGCTGCATAAAGACACCTGTCCACCCCATAGAATCAGTAAGAATCCAACTACTAACATGGCCAAGACCAAAGAGCTGTCCACAGTCCACAGAGGCCTTGGAGCTGCGTCGCGGTTTTATTCCGACTTGTCTTTATGTCTTTATGTCTTTCCAGTATCTGTCCCATCATGCAGTGCGCTCACAGCTGCTCAGCATTCGCCTGGCATTGAATGAATCTTTATTGAACGTTTCAGATGAACAAGAAGTGTCCGGCAGCATCATCTACACGGTGGAGCTGCAGAGGTACGGAGGCCCGCTGGGAATCACCATCTCCGGCACCGAGGAGCCCTTTGACCCCATCATCATCTCCTCGCTGAGCAAGGGGGGGCTGGCCGAGAGGTACACGCCCTCTCTTATCACATGACCTCTCTTATCACATGACCTCTCTTATCACATGCCCTCTCAAATGACCTCAGATGCTCAAGAGTCACATGTTATATTTGTCATTTGCTCAAACAGCGTATGCAGTGAAATGCAGGGTAGTATTCTGTTAAAAAGGCTCAAGTGCAATAATATCTATTAAGTATTATATATCATATATATGTGTGTATATATACACACACACACACACACACACACACACACACACACACACACACACACACACACACATACACACATACATAGGCAAGGCAAGGCAAGGCAGCTTTATTTGTATAGCACATTTCAGCCACAGGGCAATTCAAAGTGCTTTACATAAAATCAGTTAAACAGATAAAACACATGTACAAACAGTTAAAAATCATAAGCATTAAAAACCGATAAAACACATGAATAGATAGTTAAAACATTAGGACACATAAAACACAAGAATAAAAGTTACAGTGCAGCATAAGAAATGTAAAGAAATGAGCAGTCATTTAAGAAAGGCAGCATCAAAAAGAAAGGTCTTCAGCCTTGATGTAAAAGAACTGAGAGTAGCAGCAGATCTGCAGGTTTCTGGGAGTTTATTCCAGATATGAGGAGCATAGAAACTGAACGCTGCTTCACCCTGTTTAGTTCTGACTCTGGGGACAGGAAGTAGACCTGTCCCAGACCACCTGAGAGGTCTGGGGGGGGTCATAGTGTAGTAGCAGACCTGTCCCAGAGGACCTGAGAGGTCTGGGTGGTTTATAGTGTAGTAGC